>KV425929.1:142122-180500 GCA_001632375.1 Exidia glandulosa HHB12029
CTGAACGAACTCATCCCGAAGTGGGATCCCCGACTCGAACAGGCTCAAGACGACCTAACGCTCACGGCAGAGCAAAAATCAGAAAATGAGAAGAATGCCAAGAAAGAAGGAGTAGACGTACTCCTCGACCCGGACTTCGCGTCGTCTGACAGCTGGTCAGACTTCGTCAGGATATTCACGGATAACCTCCGTAGACCGGGCTCGTCCCCTTCCTCAGACGGACATCGGAGCGCGCCCATGAGTAGACCATCACGTATCCTCCCCCATGAACGCGCGCTCACCGTGCACATAGCGGCCAAGACCTTCCAACCGAACGGCGATGACGAACGATGCGGCGTCGCCGCAACCTTCATCCAGGATGACGGCGCTGATGGGCCTCCCCCGATCCAGTTCGTCATAGAGGACGAAAGAACCTCGAACGAAAGGGGCACTGTAGAAGGAATAATCGCGGCCCTGAGGTCCGTCAACTCCTCGCGCTCCCTCACGCTAGTGCTCAACAACAAGCACACGCACTCCAAACTCACCAAGGACCTCCAACGGCACACGAACACCGGCTGGACGGAATGCCCAAAACTGGCGAAAGAGTATCGAGCCCTCGCGGCGCTTCTGCGTAACTGGTCCGCGCCCATCCGACTGCGACTCCAACGCGCATCGACAGAAATGAAGAGGACGGAGCAACTAGCGAAGGCAGCAATCAGCTCACTGCGCCCGTCGAGAACCGATCTGGAAAACATCGATGGGCCTGACGCGCCCGGGATCCGCCTCACGGACGTCACACAAGGCAGCGCATACCGCGCCTTCCTAGCCCTCCAGAACGTACCTGAACGCCAAGGAACGATCATCAACGTAGGTCGCACGCGAGCAGCGCTGGCCGAGATAAATGGAGTATGGCCAAGCACCAGAGACGTCTGGGACGCTCTCAGGTCGTTAGACCTGAGTCGTCCGGTCAGGGAATTCCTATGGCGCCTCACACATAACGTACCGAAAGTTGGCAAATACTGGCTCAACATCTCCAACTACGAGCATAGGAGCGAATGCCAGCCGTGCGAGGTCCTCGAGTCGATGGACCACATCCTCTTCGAATGCGACGCGGAAGGCCAAGGCCTGATCTGGCAAGAAGCGAAGGACCTCTGGTCCAGGACGGGGCGACCATGGCCTGAAGTGAGCTTGGGCGCCGTAATCGGATGCGGCCTCATCGTGATAAGAGACGAGCGCGGTAAGGCAATACCCGGCGCCGCGCGGCTCCTGAAGATTATCATCTCCGAAGCTGCATTCCTAATCTGGAAGATCCGATGCGAGCGAGTCATCGGTAACGGAAACGACCCGGAAAAAGCGCTCTCCGAAGTGGAAATATCAAACCGGTTCCGAGCGGCGATACAGAAGCGCCTCAAGATCGACACAATGCTAACAAGCAAAAGAAAATTCAAACAACGCGCGATCCCCACCAAGATCCTTCGTGCGACATGGGAAGACGTCCTATTCCCCAATGGCGGGGCACCGGAACGATGGTGGTCTAGACCTGAGTTGTTAGTGAGTATGTGGCCGCCGCGTCCGAGAGGACGCGAGAGATAAGAGCGGCTCATGAGTCTCACACTCCCCGGACGACCGGGGGTACGGAATGGATATTTTCTCAGGCTTCGGTTTCGATTAGTCAAGGACGTTCGAGCTCTAGTTATAGCGACGGGAGGACGAAGGCCTCTAACCCGTCGTACGCTACACCAAAAAAAAAAAAAAAAAAAGAGTAAACCCGGTTTGGCTCCAGGCGCCAAGCCAGACGCGAAATATCGATGATAAAGAGAGAGACGAGATTCAAAGGTGTCAAGTAAACGAGTCAACTGTCGAACGCTGCCTAAGATCGATGCGGTCGGTGGTAAACTAGTGGACGGAAGTTAGGTTTGCATCCGGCGTCCGTCGCTTGAAGTCCAAACCGCAACGCCACACACACACACACTACACACACACACACACAAAAACACATAGCGATAAGAGAAAAACGCGCGACACACCCAAAACGCACTCGTGCGAAAACCACACACGCAGATGACACCCCACAGGCTACAAAAATACTCCCCACACCCCCAAGACACGAGACTGCGACAAGACTGTCAAACAACACGGTGCTCGCACAAAACTCCCCCACACAAGGCCTTCGCAAGACGCGCACACCAAGACGACCACACGAATTATACATTCGGCTATTGCACCTTGCACCTCAAATCCAGGATAGGCAATCAGGACTCGCGCAGTGTCCGCAGCCACGTAATGGCCGTCCAGGACTTGCACACAGCTGCGCAGGCTGTTCAGGCCATAGTAGTAGCCATGAATAGGAGCTCACTGGGAGCCTACGCAAGGCCTACGGCGCAGCCGATGTCGATGTCAGCTTTCGCGATGCACGTCGTTACTGTGAAGCAGTGGTTCTGACCCCTCTCAGATTTCCGCATTCGCAAACTCCCTGAGTCCTTGTCCTCCTTTTCGTTGCAGCTTGAGGAACACTCTGGGAGAAACCACTGCGATCTTGCTGCGCGGAGCCGCGACTTCGCGCCGGATTTGCCCCCGTGCTGCGCCTTCCCCTGACATGCCGCCATATCGGAAATGGTGCGGGACCGCAGCGCTCTCTTCCTTATACTCTTCCCCCAGGCGTTCTCGAGGCCCAGACGACGACGACGACGATGATTATCGACCCAAAGACACTAGAGGCAGCGCCAGAGCCCCAGGATGCGCCGCCTGCGTACGAACAGGCAACCACATCGTCCTCAGCTGTTCCAGAGAAGCGCCCCGAACCTACAGGTCCCAGTACACCAAACGCCGCACAACTGGGTCTTGGGTTCGGGTCGAAAGCCAAGGTGCCGAGCAGTCCGACTGCCAGCGCCTGGTTCTGGAGCAGCTTCGGCATGGCGAGCAAGACGGACAAGGACGTCAAGGCGACTGTTCTTGGTCTCGTACGCGACCTCGTAAAAGCCGGGTCTTCTCCAGACGCCATCTCCATCCTCCAATCCTGCTCTGAAGCTTGTCGCGCCCGCTCGCTCTCCCTCGAAGCTATCCTGCAAGAGCCGAGCATCGAGGGCCACACACCCCTCTACTGGGCGATCCTGAAGGACCCTGCGCCCTCAGAGGGACAGATTAGCCTCGTCGACCTTCTCATGTCCTTTCCGCTCACGCCCGCGAGCATACAAGACGCGCGCCAGGCGTGTCTGCTCAACTCGGACGACACCGTGTTTCAGGTTCGTTCGCTCCCAGGCGCCGCAGCTGTTACTTATCCACGCTGACATCCGTCACAGCGGCTCAGACGAAGTCCGGGCTGCGCTGGCCTCAGCCCCACGGACGAATTACTGCTGGGTTCTCCTCCGCAGGATCGCGTTGTAGTAGAGAACGCAGAAGGCGACCATGGCGCGTTCAAGGTGTGCCTCTTGCACCGACGATGTCTGCGTTTAACCATGTTCGCAGGTTACTTTGCATTTCGTACATTTCCAGAAGCGCATGCGCGTCAGCAGGACCGTACGCGCCGAATTCATTGCTCGTGGTGCGTATACCACTATCCCACAGAAGGATCTCGCTCATTTCGACGTCAGGACGCATATGGTCTCTTGCCTTCTTCATAGCCGGTAGCGCCGATGGCCGACAATATAAACCCGGGTCGTGGATCGTCGCTGTTGGGCTCGTAGACAAGAGCCCGATGACCCATCTCGATTCGCGTCTAGTCATCAACGTACGTCCTTCCCAGTTCCCTCCATCCTCTCTCTCTCAACAAACCCGCCTTCAGCCATTATCGACCTTAACAACAATCAAATCCGACATGCCCTCGGCCTCGTCATCTCCTTCGACAGTGGCGGGTTGGGCAAGCCGTATGACCGCGGGCACACCGAGAGACGGTCGGCCGCCAATCGTGGTTCGACTCAAGTCCAGCTCGTCGCAACTTGGCGAGCATGACTTTTCCGATGCGACTCGTCGGCGGCGGGCTGTGGGCGTGCTTGCGGACAGCCCTGGTGGGGCCGGTTTGGAATTCGAGTAAGCACCCTGTCTTTCGCGGGACAGCTGCAGGGGTCTGATATATGGGGCGTCTGCAGTGGATGTCCGCATCTGAATCCGAACGGCTCGCTCGATGCAGTCTTTGAGGCTGAGCTCGCACAGAAGGGGATGGATACCGATTGTGTTATAATGTGAAAGGGTCGGGTTCGTCATAAATCGGAACTGGCGCGCAAGTCATTACTTTTTGTGTCCACACGCCGCTCAGGCGCCGCGGCGTAGCAACGCAAGCCGTGTGTTCACAGGCACAGACTGTGTCATTGGTCTGCTACGGCACTGCGCGAGGGATCACGAAACATCGGGATATTCACAGTAATGACTGAGGGCCCGGGTTGTAAACTCTGCCTGGTCGTTGCCAACTCGTCTGTCACCATTGGTGCCCGAGCGGTCCGTCGCAAGTTCAAGACCCTACACACGCGTCAGTTCCCAGGCCTTGGTGCGACACTGAACGTGTGAGTGCGTACATGCGGCAGGCCTGTCGCACAAACTGTAAGCGCCGACATGACGGACTTGAACTAGTATGAATGGCGTACCACGACGGAGGGCAAGAGCAAGCTAGCCGACATTCCTATGCCAGAGCTTGCACTGAACGCGACTCGATCAATATCCCAGCGCCCGAGGAGAAGCGATTTGAATTTAACGTACAGCACGGTTTGGTTGCAGTAGACGATGATTATAGCGTTGAATAAATGGAGGAGAAGAATGAGTGCGAGGTAGACGGCTCCGTCGCGGAAGAAGACGAGGACGATTGTACGCCACCACAACCCGGCGGGAGAGTGGCGAATGATGTGCTAAAGGAGTAGTAAGCGGTAGTGAGACGCGACCTGAAGAGTGGCGCACAATTGCAGTAAAGAGGAGCACACTCCCGTCGAATAGAAGGGGCGCCAGCTGAATGGGAAGGATCAGATGTGTAACTTCATTATGTGACTCGGAGTATAGTACTTACAAAGTAGCCCTGAGTCAAGAGTTCTTTCAACGACTCAAAACGCGTCTGAGTCTGACTTGCCATGAGGTAGTGCTGGTTGCCGTCGTCCCGAGGGTAACAATCCGGTCCAATTGGCTCTGCATCGGTCTGAGCACATCGGACAGCACATAGTGATAGTACTGTACGCTGGTGAAACTGAGACCCCGACCAGAGTTGATAGGCCACCATTCCGAATGCGCCGAGAATGAGAACCGCTGCTGTTCTGCGCCGACCACCCGTAAACGCGTAGGCTCGAACGCTCAAGATCGCTGCCAGGCAGAGGTATCAGGTCAGATCAGTAGATTCAGCGGCCGGGTGAATGAGCGTGCCTGCCGTTCCTGCAAACTGTGGACATGACTATCAGCTGGTAGAGGATTCTCGGAGGCGGACGTACGTTTCCAACTTGCAGGAGCAGTTGAACCTTGCCGAGCCTGTTGCACGCATTGCGGTCCATGTTCACCACATGCACCCATAGGATGACAGGGTACGTGACGAGGGGCCAGTATCGACTCAACATGTAGGCGAAGGATGCGACGGACGGCTTGGACAAGACGTTCTGGACGTTGGGGATTAGTCCGCGTCCGAATGAGATACAGTAGGGCACATGCAGTACCAGCGACACTTCGTCTGCGAGACTTGGTTCAAACCGCTCAGGAAGTGCTCTCTTCGATGCGATATGGGACACACCACAGTAACCAGTCGTAAACGGCGAGAGTGTCTGTAAATGGTTCGATTAGGACAGGCTCGGCCAAGTTGTGCGCATACAGAGCGCTGGCAAAAGGAGTGAATGATAGGTGAGTAGGGGGTTACCGTGATACGAGGGAGAGCGTTTAAAACCCACCGACATCCTGCCCATGCGACCTGTTAAACGGTATGAGAGCTCTAGGAGTCTGAATGAGAAAGAGGAAATAATACTTACAGGCCCATAA
The DNA here is from genome assembly GCA_001632375.1 of Exidia glandulosa HHB12029. NCBI lineage: Eukaryota > Fungi > Basidiomycota > Agaricomycetes > Auriculariales > Exidiaceae > Exidia > Exidia glandulosa. The sequence continues at coordinate 148,039 of KV425929.1, forward strand.
CGTAGAACAGAGACGTCAAGTCATTTTGTGAAGGTGGGATCATGGTGGCAGGACTTCCACCTCAAGCTACGGGTGAGAGATTAAAGCATGGGACGACGTTCGGTTGCAATGAGTTAACGTGAGAGAGGCTGCAATCGTCGTGAGGATGCAGGGTCCGGCGGATAAGCAGTACGCGGCTGTGTAAGGTCGAACATGAGAGAATCTACCCGCATACTGCACGCGAGCCAGTCTGCTGTCGACCCGCAACCACTGAGGTGCCGGTTCCCCGAAGAAGACATAGTCAGAGAATCTTGCACGAACGCCGTCTCATTAGAAGCAGTAGATGGCTATTGGCCTTGCCGCAACCGTTCGAGCTCTAGCAAGTACGGCGAAGTGGGAAGTCAAGGAGTCTGGTGGCCTATCCATAGAGCTCAGTCGACCAGATAGCGTGACTATTCAAGTGACGTAGAGAATGGGCGCCCAAGGAAGGAACAGAAATCGCTGAAGACAAGGAGTCGAAGGAGGATCCGGCTTGGCGCCGACTCGGCACTTCGCGCATCTTGTCCTCAAACCATCCTCCTCAGTCGCTGTTTCGCCTTACGAGCTCGGAAGTCTAGCCCGTGGATGTCAAGGCCCTAAACCTGACGAGCTGCACTTTTCTGAGCCATATTTACTATTAGTGCACATCCTCATCGCTGCGGTCAACAAAGATGAGCGCTGTTGGCAAGGCTTTGTGGAGCTACGACATCGACCTCAAATTTATCTTGTCCGACTTGTTATAGCGCTCGTCATGCGCTGCCCTTGCCATGTTACCATCTATGGACTTCGAGGCGAATCCCAGTCGCATCTCTGAAAGCTGGACTTGGCCCCGTGACTTACAACGCTGCCAGAACAGCGCATAGGATTGCTTGCACGCGTTGAGAGGGGCAACCGACTGGCAACCGTCGAATTCATCGTCTGGATTCATCAGTTGATGATGACGGATGCGGTGTGCTTCACAGTGGCTGTGAGCCGCGCATCAGGCTATATCGTCTCCCTGCTGCGCGTCGGCCGTTTGACTCTCCCTCTCCCGTTCCCGTTTTCTCTTTCAATTTCGTTGTTCCTGCTGTTTTACCCCTTCGCACAAAGCATTTTCTCCATTTGCTTGCTGTACGTGATCCAAACACCAACACCAGGCCCTCATTGACGCGGCGCGCAGTCACGATGCAGCTCAAGTCTTCGATGTTCGTCCTGACGGCGCTTTGCGCAGCGTCAGCGAGTGCGCGCGCGGTCCACAAGCGCGCGTGCACCACGAGCACCGATCCCGCCCCCGTTTCGACAGAGGCGCCCGCCCCGGTCCCGACTTCGACAGAGGCACCCGCTCCTCCGCCAGCGCCCACGTCGACGGAAGCGCCGCCTCCGCCTCCCGCACCCACTTCGACTGAGGCTCCCCCGCCGCCGCCAGTGACTACTGAGGCTCCGCCTCCGCCGCCAGCAACCACTGAAGCTCCAGCTCCAGCCCCTACCACCGAGGCTCCTGCGCCTCCCCCGCCTCCCCCAGCTCCCGTACCAGCATCATGCGGTAAGATGGACGGCGACTTCTGTGTTGACGGTTTCGGCGGCCGCACTCCGGGGCACGAGACAGGCGAGACCAACACCTACGTGGGCAACGTTGGCGACGTGAGTGTCCCTCACGCTCAGAGCTGCGAAATCTGCTGACCACCCGTTGACAGCCATGGGGTAGCAACATCATCACCGTCGACTCTGCGCTCGCCGACCAGTACAAGTACACCATCAAGTTCGTCGGCTCGTCGCACATGACGGAACCGTACAAGGTCGTCATCTGGAACAAGATCGGGCCTGATGGTCAAATGACGGGCTGGTACGGCAACTCTGCCGTCTCGTTCTCTCTCGCACCAGGTGCAGAGCAATACGTCGCGTTCGACGAGAACTCGCAAGGTGGATGGGGTGCTGCGCCGGGCAACGACCTGCCCAAGGACCAGTGGGGCGGCTACGACAGCACCTGGGGCGAATTCGACTTTGGCGACCAGAAGAACAATGCCTGGTCTGGCTTCGACGTGTCGATGATCCAGGCAGAGGCTGCGGGCGCCGCGGTGCAGGGCATGCAAATCTGCGACGTCACGAACGGCCCAGGCGTGTGCTCGACCATCACCACAAACGGTGCGCGCGTCGACAACGCGTACAAGCTCAAGGACGCACCGACTGGTGGCATTGGTGGCAACCTTGGCCCGGGCAAGGTCAGGCTCGAGACTATCATCGAGTTCAACGACTGAGAGGCCTCCGGTATGGGCAACCAAATGGAGATATTTATCCCTTTGTACTTTTGCGCTCGTCCGTTTTTATATATTACCATCTCGAGAGATAGAGCAGCAAGCTTGTACAGTGAGATCTGAGATCTGAGCCTCTGAGGTACTGGAACTTGTAACTTAGCGCTGACGGGTCGACACCGAAGCGGCGGAAGCAGTCCGCTTCTTGACCTGGTTCAACATTTTTTGACATGGCGACCAGCTCGTGCCCGCTCGCTCCCTGGCTACTCAGTTTCCAGAAATCTTCTAGGGTTGTCACGACACTAGTGCCTCGCTCTTCGTGCTACAGAATACCTGGATTCCACCATTAAGCAGGCGACTCTCGACATGCGCGTATCTAGCACTTCTGGTACATCTTGACCCAGCCCATCGCCATCCCTCGCTTCTTGGGTCTGCGGGGCATGTTTGCCTCGCTGCAGCGCGACCAGTCTCGCAATTTCCGAATGACGACGACCAGCACGACATACTAGGAGAATCATCGAACCAGGCCTTGTCGCCGAGTTGTTCGGGAACCACTCGACAGCGACGTTCACGTCGCCGCGCTCCCAGAAGGGCCCGTTGAACTCGAGGCCGAAGGTTCGAAGATGTGCACCGTGTGTGTCGAGGTAAATCCATCTACGCAATAAGTATCAGCATGTCAGCTCACGCTCGATTCAGAACTCGGGACAGCACAGGCACTCTTCGAATTCGTTCCACTCGACGACTCTCCAAGTCGTTGCCTACTGGTTCCTAGCACGGAATATCTGGATTCCACCGTAAAGCAAGCGACTCTCGTAGTCTACAACATCAGGACAACACGCGCGTATCTAACACTTCTGGTACATCTTCACCCAATCAATCGCCATGCCTCGCTTCTTGACATCCGCGGGCCACGTTGGCCACCACTTGTCTTTGGCATTGATAAAGTCTTTCATGGCCGCTACAATGCGATCAGTCTCGCGACTTCCGAACGACGACGACCGGAGCAACGTACTGGGAGAATTATCGAACCAGGGCTTGTCGCCGATGTCAAAAAAAACTTCTTTCTTCCGCGCCCTCTCCTTCCTAAAAAGGGAAGTCGTAAAAGCACATGAGCGCGGATACCCCCAGCGATGGCGGGGGGCCCCCTGGGCCTCCAGCCGTTGCTACGAGTCATGAGAAACCCCCAGACGTGCGTGAGTCGCGTACGGCGGCCGTGCCGGTGTCACCGAAGACGCCAGGCCGGTTTAGAAAAGCAGTCAAAGACGCGCGCATCTCGGCGTCAGCGGCGGTAAAGGGTGTAGTGAGCGGCCTGACAGGTTCGCCGCGGAAGACGCCCGGGAGGATGTCGAATAAGCGTGCGACGTCGAGTGACGACGACGCGTCAGGCAGCGACGACGACGGAACGGCGCGTTCCACAACACCGACTCCAGCCAACAAGAGGACCAGACTCGGCGCCATGCCCTCGTCTGGGGACGACGCAGCCTTCTTCGCTACTCCCCTCGCGCCAGCGCTGTCTGCGCAGGCGCTGAAGGGCGCCGCAAACGCGGCGCGCTCGCTGCAGCCGGAACTGGACGAGCAGATGGAGGACGCGCCGACAGACCCAACGACTATGGAACGAGTCGAGGTCGTCGACTTCGAGACGTTCAATGCACGCGCGACGGGCACTACTCAGTCGCCAGCACCGGGAGACGCAGGTGGACACGAACCCAGGGCGGACGCGTCGCCCAAGGACGGGACCGAGCACGATGGCATCCTGGTGGACAGCGAGGTCATCGACGAAGCTCTGGATATTATTCTATGCGACGTTAGCCTTGCGTCCCTTACAGCGTACCCCGATCTTGTCGAAGCGGCAGCGGCAGCGCACAGGAAACTCGGACTCGTATTGTCGCAGCTCCCGGCAGGCACGACAGGCTACAACCCCAAGGCTGACGCGTCGGACGTCAGCACGCAACTCGCGCAGATGGCGGCGTCCCTGGACGCGCTCAAATCCGCCCTCCTCCCTCAGGCTCCCTCTCTCGAGCAGACTACTCCGAAGTCGCGTGCACCTGAGACGCGGTTCACGCCCTCAGCCAACCCGGTGCCCATAGTACCCGTCGCACGCACTCCTGCGGCAGCGACTCAGAAAGCCGAGGCGAAGAAGCCGAACACGCGGAGGTACAACCCCGCGAGAGCCATCCTGCACCCCGTATCCCCCTTGTCCAACCTGGAGCGAATCAAACGCACGGAGCGAGTCGCCGACGACCTGGACGCAGTCAACACAGCGCTACAGGACGCTGCCACGAACGACCGGAGCCCGCAGATCGTGGGACTTACCTGGACCGAGGCGGGCAACGTCGTACTGGTCGCGGCAGACGGGTTTACGGGGAAGGAGCTCGTAGCTGCGAGCTTGGTGATAGGCGAGGCCTTGGGACTTGGAGACGGGTTCAGGGCGTACGAGAACATCGAATGGCACAAGGCGACGCTCAGACGAGTACCCACCCACGGCCCTGGTAGACGCCTGCTGTCCGACGACGACATTCTGCAGCAGCTCCGCCGCAACGCACCCTTCAACGACATCTCGCTTGTTGCGACAGCGAACCCGGTTCGCTGGCTGGCTTCGCCGGAGGCGAGGGAGAACGCGCGCCACTCCACGGTCGTGGTGTGCATGTCGACTGCCGAGGACGCTGCGAAGTTCCGCGCCCTCAACAAGCGCATCTACGTGTATGGCCAGGAGTGCAGCACGGCCGCTTTCGAGGACCGCACACCGAACTCGACGTGCACGAACTGCTGGAGCATCCTAGCACGGCACAGGACGCGGGACTGCCGCAGCGAAGCGCGGTGCAAGTACTGCGCTGGCGCGCATCACACGGAGAGCCATTCGTGCAAGGACTGCGACACGAAGGCGGCGGAACGTGCTGAGTCCGGCATGGACGTTGACGAGGAGGCTGCGTGCGAGCACATCGAGATGAAGTGCTGTAACTGCAGCGGGAACCACCCGGCCGACTACCCGTGGTGCCCGACACGCCGCCCAGCCGTTGGGAGCTCCGCAACGACACCGCCGCTTGCGGGCAAGCCGCCGCAGAAGAAGGCGAAGGCGACGAAGAAGCGTCCGTCCCCCCAGGAGAAGGAGAAGGAGAAGGAGACAGCGAAGGAGGCGAGCCCCGCGCGCGTTGGACAGGAGAAGGAGACGGAGCAGGAGAAGGGCGAGGGCCGAAGGTGGAGCGAGGAGATGGACGAGGTCGACGCGGCTCAGGCGAAGCTGGCAAGGAAGGCAAGCAAGGCGACCGTGCGGTCGGCGGCCCCATCGGCGACCAGCTCAGCGGCGGATGCCCAGGCGGTGGAGGAGACCCTCACAGCAGACGAAGATGGATTCCAAGTCGTCACGCGCCGGAAACGTCGGACGGGCGCACGCGTAGCGGCAAGGCCGAGTGGTCCGCTGTCGTACACGTCAGCCGACCGAGTAACAGACCAGCTGGTCAAGAGGTACGCACTCTGCCCGAGGAGCGAGATCCTGGGATGGGTCCGTCAGGCGACGGGCGAGGACGCGGTAATCGACAGAATTCGCGACTGGTACACGAGGAGCGACATCGAGCTCCCAGAGGGCCCCAAAGCATTCGCGCCGCGCAAGCCCGTGACCGGTGCGCGATCCGCATGAGACCACACCCAGCCCCGAACCGCGCGCGCAGGCCTCGTACTCCAGAGACGAGGTGCCTGAGCGCGAACATGAACCGCAAGAACCATACGACGCACGCATTATTCCACGACGCACATGACCGGTACGACTTGCTATTCCTCCAGGAGCCGTGGTGGGGAGAGCTAGGTGGCGGACGAATGGGAGAGGTTTCGGGAGGCCCAGGGTGGGCTTGCCTGCTTCCACAGCAGCCAGTTGAGGGCGCTGCGCGCCCTCGTGTCATGACGCACTACAGGCGGCGGGACGACCTCACGGTGACGCCGCGCCCAGACCTGGCGGACGACCCAGACTTGATGTTCGTCGAGGTTGCGCAACCGGGGCGGCGTACGATCCTGGTCGGCGTCATCTACAACGAGCGTGAGCTGCAGCAGGAGGGCGGGGAAGCGAACGCACCTGCGCGGACGTACACAGTGGAACGTCTTCGACGGGTACGTCTACCGCGCGACATGCCGGTAGTGCTGGTCGGCGACTGGAACCTCCATCACCCCTGGTGGGAGGTGATGCACCGGGATCCATCGCCGTCCGCGACGGCGACGGTAGATTGGCTGCGCGAAAACGGGTTTGAGCTCGTGAACGAGCCGGACGTCCCGACGTTCCACTCACATAGCACAGGAAAGCCGTCAGTGCTCGACCTCGTCTTCGTCAACGAGTGCGCGCAGAGGGAGGACACCGTGAAGGATTTCTGTGTCGACGAGGTCGCAACGCTCGATTCGGACCACGCGGGCTTGCGGTGGACGTTCGACCCGGCGCGAGAGGCGATAGACAACCCGACGGCGTGCCGGTATAACTGGAAGGACGCGGACGAGGAGCTGTTCAAGGAGACGATCGCGCGGGGTGTGGTCGAGAGGGAAGACGCATTCCTCCCGCTACTGGAGGACAGGGAGCTGGCGGTGCATGAGCTCGAACGCGCGACGGAGGCCCTCCACTTTGTACTGGACGAGGGAGCGAGGAAAGCGGCTCCAGAACGGCGGCCAAGCACGCAAGCAAAGCCGTGGTGGGACGACAAGACGTCGGCGGCGAAAGAGGACGTCGCGGCAGCTGAGGTGGCCCAATCGCGTTGCCAGTCAGAGGACCCGGCGACTCGGGAAGAACTCGCCGCCGCGTGCAAGCACGCGGCCGCAGTGTTCAGACGTGCAACGAAGAAGGCGAAGAAGAAATTCTTCAGGGGCAAGCTGCAAGACGCGAAAGGCAGCGAGATTTGGTCGTTCCCGAAATGGACGAAGGGCCGGCGCGAATATCCGACGCCTCCCCTATCACGCGGCGCCAACCTGCCTCCTGCGACGACGCACGCCGAGAAGTGCGACACCCTCCGCAACACCCTATTCGCGCCGCCACTCGATCTCGGCCACGCATACCCCGACCTGGACACGCCACACGAGGACGAGGAGGTGTTCGTGGCGGTCACGAAGCTTGAGGTCGAGAAGGCGCTTTTCGCGCCGAGTCAAGACAGCGCGCCAGGCGACTCCGGCATACCAAATCGGGCGCTACGTTGGGCATGGGAGGTGATAGCGTGGGTGATATGGAAGCTGATCGCGCACTGCGCGCGCGCTGGCTACCACCCCTCTCGCTGGCGACGAGCCATCGCCGCGGCGCTACGCAAACTCAACAAGAAGGACTACTCGCTCGCTCGCGCGTACAGGCTCATCGCCCTGCTCGAGTGCCTGGGAAAGGTTCTGGAGTCGATTCAGGCGAGGCGGCTCGCGCATTACGGGGTGACGAAAGGACTCGTCCCCGAGACGCAATTCGGGGGTGTCCCAGGCCGCAGCGTGGAGGACGCGGGCCTGACGTTTGTGCATGACGTCGAGAACGCAGCGAGGAGCCACCTCGCGACGTCCGCGCTCACCTTTGACATCACGGGGTACTTCGACCGCGTCTCCCATCCCCGCCTCCTCACCATCCTCCACAACGCCAAGCTCCCGAACGCGCTGGTGCGCTGGGTCGCCTCGTTCCTCTCCGACAGACAGGCAGCCATCTGCGTAGACGGTAAGGTCGGCGACATGGCGCCGGTCAGGACTGGCATCCCGCAGGGGTCTCCGGTCTCGCCCATCCTCGCCGCGTATTTCAGCAAAACGCTGGACGACAGGATCCGAGCAGCAGCGCCAGGCATCCGCGCGGGACTCGACGCCAGACACAACCCGACCGCCGGACGCCTCCTGATGTATGTGGACGACGGCAAACTGTACGTCGCGTCCACCTCCCTGCAGACGAACGTCGTCCATCTCGCGGCGCTGTTCGACGTAGCAAGGGCATGGGCTGAATTCGAGGGCGTCCTGCTGGACGACGACAAACGCGACTTCGCGCACTTCACGTGCGCACTGCGCAAGCTTGGCCGACAGCGCGTTCGGACGATGCAGCGCCCGTCGCTCGTCGTACCTGACAACGCCGGAGGCGTGCAGACGCTCGAGCCAGCGCAGACGTATCGCTGGCTCGGCATTATCTGGGACGGGAAGCTGAAGTTCGCCGCGCACGTTAAACGCGCGGCTGAGCGAGGTGCGAGCGTCGTCTCGGCTCTCAAGATGCTTGGCAACACTAAGAGCGGACTGCGTCCGCTCTACCTTCGCCAGATCCACTCGGCGTGCGTGCTACCGGTGCTCGAGTTCGGGTCGCTGGTTTGGTTCACCGGGCACAGACAGAAGGGCCTGACACACCGACTGGACGTCGTCGTGCGCCAGTCCTGCCGACACATCCTTGGAGCGTTCAAGACCACACCGTCCGATTTCCTGCATCTCGAGGCTTCGCTGCCCGAGATGGACCTCAGGCTGCAGGCCCGCAGGGAGTCGGCGGCGATTCGGCTCGCGAAGCTCGAACTTCGCCACCCTCTGCTCCAGCGTTTGGGCGAGCAGTGGACGCTCGGCGTGCGCGGAGTCGAGACTCCACCTCTCCCGACACGCCCAGTCGGCGCGCACAACCGCCCTACACGACTGCAGGGGCTCGCGGCGCTGTACCCACCTGACGGCGAACGCATCGCGCCATTCCTGACGCCGCCGTGGGCGGATGTTCTGAACGATCCGCGATGGAAGGGGCGCTGGACCGTCGAGCAGAAGGTGCCGGGGATCGACAAGCCGACTGCAGCGGCAGCGCACGCTACGCGCGCGCTCCAGCTGCGCGCAGACGCGCGCAACGTATTGGTGTATACTGACGGCTCGCTTCTTGATAACAGGGCGGGCGCGGGTTTCGCTGTCTTCCACGGAAGGAGACAGGTGACGGGTCGCGAGCTGGGGCTCGGCGACGGAGCAGAGGTCTACGACGGGGAGATGCGCGGCCTGGAGATGGCAGCGCGCACGGCGGTTCCGTTTGCTTCTTCCCTTTCTGTCCCTGCCCACGTTTTCTTCTTTGCTGATAACTCCTCTGCTGTATCACAGATCTCCGCGCGCCGAGCAGCACCTGGACAGGTCTACTCGAAGGGCTTCTCGCAAGTCATTGAGGAGTTCCTCGCGCAGGACGGCAGCCATCGCGTCACGGTCGCTTGGGTACCGGGACACGAGGATGTAGCGGGCCAGGAGGCGTCAGATCGACTCGCGAAGGGAGGAACGAAGCGGCCGTCCTCCCTGCCGCACTCGATCACCGTCACGCGCGCGAAACGCGACGTCAAGAGACGCTTGCGCGACAGGCTACGCGAACGTTGGCAGGAAGGCCTCCGGCGCAACGCGTACGCACCTGCGAACCGCTTTGCGCCTTCGCTTCGTCCGACGCCGCACTTGCGCGCGCTGGACAAGCGGACGCTCTCGGCGCTTTCCCAGTGCCGGAGCGGGCACGCCTTCACTGGGGAGTACTACCGGGCAATTAACAAACCTGAACGCGGTCTCGAATGCGCCTGCGGGGAGGCCATTCAGACAAGGAGTCACATCCTCGCGGAATGCCCGGAGTACGAGCCATACAGATCCCTCTTGCGCGACGTCTCGCCTAGCTTGTCCATCACGGACCTGCTGGGCACGCGCGAGGGGATCGCTGCCACAGCTAAGTTCATCCGCCGCAGTGGTGCGTTTGGGCAACCCACCACTGTGCGCGTCGAGTGAACTTCGCATTCGCGTCGCGCCTACGGCGCGCCGCCTGTCGCGCCCCTGCACCCTGCTACCACTCTGCCCGCCCCTCGACTGTCTGCACCGGCTCGCCGCACTGCGTGCGGCGCGCGGAGTGCTCCATGCTCTATGCTCTCATCTCCCCTCATCATGGTCTCTTAGGTTATTTATTATATGCTCTCATTGGTCGCTTCGCACACCCGTTCTGCCCCCACCCGCATCGTCCGCACAGTATGCCACGTACCGTCCGCCTGAATAACGTCCCCCAACCCCGTAGCCCTGCGATTGTATCTATCGGCTTCTGCCCCGTACCCGAGTGCCTCACCCCCCTCCTTTCCTGCTCCGTTGTTCGTGCACTTGTACGTTCTCCGTGTAGGACCGCCCCTTGGCGCTTTGTATTTAGCAGCCTGCCCGCGCGGTATATAAGCAGATTCAACAACAGCTTGTCGCCGATGTTGTCGGGGAACCACCCGTTCGTCCTACAGCAGTCATCAGCTCATGAATCTGCGCAATGGTCGAGACGGACCCTCCGACGGCGACGTTCAGAATCAAGTAGAAGTCTTGGTCGAACGGCGCGATGTTACCAGCCCCTTGCCATGGATTCGGCAGCACTTCGTCGTGCGTGCCGTTGTTGAAGACGGGCGGGAAGTCGCCGCGGTCCCAGAACGGCTTGTTGAACTTGAGGTTGAAGATGCGCACCGTGCGCGTGTCGAGGTAAATCCATCTGCGCAACGAGGATCAGCATGTCAGCTTACGCTCAATTCGACTGCGCACATGAACTCTTCGTTCCACTCGACAACGAAGGTGTGCCACTTTTCCGAGTAGATGCCGTGCCGGTCTTGCCAGGTGCCCGTCGTCTTGTACGAGCGGTCGAAACCAGTCAAGGGGCCCCAGTGTATCGTCGACGTGATCCAGTCGGCACCCATCGCGCCGTACTTCCAGCCGTTGCCGCGCGACTCCATTATCTGCGAGAGGACGTCAATCTACTACTCCATCTCGCTACGGGCACGCACATCAATCTCGCCAGACGCAGGCCACTCGCCATACGTACTGTTCGTCGGCAGCATCCATATCGCCGGCCAAAGCCAGTCGCTGCGACAAGTTAGCATGGCTTGGACCCGGCGCCATCTTAGACTCTTACCCCGTCGGCAACCGCGCGCGCACTTCGATGCGGCCGTACTTGACGCTGTGGCTGATGCGCGTCGACAGTCGCGCGCTCTGGACTGGGTTGATGACCTTGCCTTCCGTCGAGTTCGAGTACACGATGCACGAGCTGGTATTCGGAGCTTTGGCCGCTGTGCAGCCGTCGACGGTCATATTCTGCGACGTCAAGGAAGGTCTCTTGCGTGACGTGGCGTTGGCACAAGTCGATAGTTTGTTTGTGAACAGAGCTCGATTATCTCCCACCCGTGAACTGAGGCCGAGAATCTCCACTCAAGGACCGCAAAAACTCGTTAGAGCAAAACCACATCGAAAAAATCCCAAGTCCACGCGGAGTTAAGAATTTAAAATGCGAGGTTTCGGCCTGTATTACCGCATGCGGAGAGGGGGGCAGGGTCCTAAAAACCCTGCCCCAGACACTATCTAGACATGATAAGGGAAGTCATCGAGGCGCGGGTCATGTCGGTGATCAGACGTGTCCCTACTAGGAACTGTCCAGTGTCCACGACTGGCGCTAAGGTTGTCAGCGCACCTGAGACCCCGGTCTGTCGTTCCTAACCTGATGTTTGTGAATGAGAGAGTGCAGATCATTTCCAGCTCGGAAACTCACCAGCTGAGAAGTTCCCTTCTGGTGAGTCCGTCTTCACTACCGTATTTCTGCGAAAGTGCGGTTAGTAGATCCCGTGATTTTCTGGTCGTTTGGTCGTCGTGAGATTTCAGTCTGAAACCCACATAGCCACGGACACTCACGAGATGGAGAACCTGCACCTGTTGCGTAGTACACAGCGTCCGATAGAAAGCTGGGGTCGTCAATTGGGGACGGGGCGGTGCGCGTAAAGCTGTAGGACGCGAACGCGGTGCTGGCGCTGCTTGTGGACGCGCGATTAGTAAATCTCTGGATAACCGTCGTCGAACCGAATCAGCAATCCGCTCCAACGCCGGGAGACAGTACGGATACGTACGAAGAGCGTAGCTTGAGAGCGGTACCGATGATAGCTGCCTGCGATTGGAGCCAGGTGTCGATTCAATGACCTCTACGAAAGCATTAGTTGGGTGTTGAAAAAGAGAAACACATGTCGAAACTCACATCATAGACCGCGCCTCGGATCAGCTCGAAATGCCTTTCCTGAACCCGTACATGAGTTATGTGTGTACGAGCAACAAATACCCAAAGAGAATGAGCTTACCTCTCGCCCCGCTGTCGAGACAGCGGTTCCGATCCATCGCGTGGATGTGCCGCGGAATCAACTCCTCGCAATGAGATCACTCGGCTCCGCCGTGTACTTGAACAGAGAGTAGTGCTGCGACACCTTTACGACGACGACGAAGGAGCCGCGGGCGAAATCGCTGTCTCGTCATTAGCACTCAGGCTGGGAGACGAACCGGCACGTGCACAGGAACACTCACACAAGACTCGGACTCCAAAGTCTGAAATACTACGCAGGGGCGTGTGCCATCGGGAGGGTGAGATTCGCCTCCGCGTTGTGCTGACGGAACAGCAGATGCGTGCACGTGAGACGCAAGGAGTTCCGAGAAAACGCGTACGCGGCCGGAGTTGATGAAAGAAACGTACAGCCTGCTGAAGATAGACTCTGGTGAGACATGGCAAAATCAGACGAAGAGGAACTCAATACTTACAGCGGAGAAACTGGAATGGGCCATTATACCACGCTTCTGCTGGGCTGAAGTCTCCAGTATATCTAGGATGAAGCTCAGTCAGTACTCTAGCACGCGAGAAATTGCAGAGAAAGAGAAACACACCGTTTCGAGAGGAATCTGTAGCAGCTCGTGGACGAACAACGGCATTGAAGAGGTATTCGCAGTTCGGCTTGTGCGGGACAGTGATGAAGACGGCACGCGGGCTGGAAACAAGCGCGCGCGCGATGGATGCATTTCTGACGCGACGTGGTAACCTGAGAATGGACTGTCTGTAACTAGTCGCCAGTCAGTCACGAGTTAAAACACAAAAGGAAATAGCAACTCGAAGCCCAGACGCACCTCTTGCGATTACAGCCCGGTGTCCAAGACGACCGGAAGGGATCTCGACATCGCGGGTACGCGGCGACAGCGTGCGCTGACAGCGTGTCATGTGTCGCGGAACCGATCCAAGTCGGCGGTTTTGAGGCACCCATGTCGATACCAGAGAGGAAGAGCGAGTGATGGTGTGTGGAGGAAGGGTATATGGAACCGGGGATATAGTAGAGTATGGAGCCGTCCTCGATCGTCGACGTCCAGTCAAACCTGCGCGTCCGGGGCCGATGGTCGAGCCAGCAGCGTCCAAGGTGTGTGTAGCCACGTGAAAGGATCCTAGAAATCATACAGCGACCGTCAGCGCGGGGTGAAGACGAGGTCAGAGTTTTTGACGCACCAGACATGACCGTCCGGAGCAAAGAGCCTCAGCCCAAAAGTCCGACAGTCCCGCGACACAACGCCGGAAAGTCGAATACCTAGGCTTCTGCGTTAGCTATCGGCTGACTTCTGTAAATGATACGCGTACATTGGAGTAACGTAGTAGCGCAAATGTCGGAGAGATGGTCGGGAGCACATTTGGTGAGGTGTGGCTACCGACTGCGCAGGACGACTTAGGAGTCGAAGAATAGCGCTGTTGAAGCCGTGACGGTGCTGCGCGAGCGTTGGTAGATAATTGAGCGCCGGAACGGTAGCTGACGACGACCAGCCTGCAAAATACGCACTGATCAGCCCAGGTGTCGACGCCAGGAGTCCAAGACAGTGCACGAACCGAAAGGATCCGATCCTGGTGGCGAGCACAGTCACATCCGCGGTCGAGAGCCAGTCCTGAGTACGAAGTCGGTGTCGACGCGGTCGCCGAGGGGTTGCGGAGCAGCATTTCGTGGTGGTGACGAGCATAAGGACGCCCAAGGTACAAGGATCGATAGTAGGGACGTGGGGATTTCGTGCTCTCTTTTTAAGGGAGAGTCCAGTGACACGTTCAACCAGCGGAGTTTTGACCTGAAAAAACGCGCGCAGGAACGAATCGGGACGGTGATGCTCGGACGGCGCGACACCGAGCCTAAGTTCCTGACGGACGCTGCGATGACACCTCGCCGAGATTTCGAAGTGTCCGCATCGCCTCGTCGCTCCTCGACGTCAATCAGGACGTCCCGACGAACCCGATGACATTTGGGGTGACAACCGGGGTCCAAACGCGTGCGCTCGGTCCTGCTTGCAATTGACAGGGCCGGATTGCGGGATCTCGTGCCACCACTGCCCACGTGACGCGGCTGTAGGGAGGAACAGCTTCGAAATGACAGAACCGCCTCGCACTTTCAGAGTCTCATACACGCGCACGGAGGAGAGAGAAGTAGATTATTATTCCGCGGGGCCGGCGCAAGGCGCCGGGCGTTCGCACCTATCGCGCGCTACGACATTCGAAACACGCTCGTCTCTCACCGCACCAAAACGTGTAGCTCGTCTTCCGACTCCCGTAAAGTAGTAATGAGGACTTGCAGGCGATACTGTCAGGTGTATCGACACCACATACTGTATTTCAGGCTGACGCGCCTCCGCTCCGCATGTACTACACATCGCACTAGCTCCCTCAACTCGCACAGAACCAGCACATGTTCACTCAGATGCCCCCAGAACTGTTGATCCGCCTCTGTCGTTGGAGACAGCCGACTCGACGTTCAGACTGCTGAGTCCTGTCACCACCGCGATGGTCTTCTGCATTCTTCTCTAGATGTTCGCATTATCTGCAATCCGAGGCGTCTTTCCCTCTAGACTGAGACTATGCTTCAATCATGTGTAGCAATACATGCGTCCTCGAGCGGTTCTCAATGGAGCACGGCTAACTCGACTCTCAGTATCTTGTTCTTCTACCACTTCGCAATCTCTCTGTCCTTTTTTGTTCTCAGGTTAACTCTTATGGACTAGATTGCAGCGTAATACTCGACCCAATTAGCGCTCGCTCAAGCGACCGACCGTTGAGATTCAGAAATCGAGAGAGAACAAACACCAGATGTGACTCGGAAGAAGCGACATCACAGTCATCGCTTTCATGTCGGATCGCGGGGCTATCATCTCATGCCATGACATAGTACGTAGGGCTGTTATCTATGAGGGCTGTCAAATGAGCGATCTTCGACGTCAGCGAGAAAGGAATCTCACGGGCGGAAGTTCGCGATTGACACAAAAATTCGAAGAGAGCACACTAAACAGAGATCATGGTATCGCAGTAGGGGCACATGTCAAATGAGTGACAGGTAGAGGGAGCGTGCAAATACGTTATGACGCGGGTGGCGCAGTTGCTATGAAGGCTGGCCGCCGGATCTGGTTGAATGCGGCGGATCTTACGAACAGCCCTGTACTCCCTCAATTCATGGATATTGCTCCCTCTCACTAAGAAAGCACCCTTACATACATATTCCTACGATATAAAGTGATTTTGTACCGACAGTGAGTTCAGGGCGCCTGGAATTCGCGTCTCGACGCGTCCCGGGACTCCCGCGCGGACTTTGAAAGCGCGTTGTTCTCGCGCTCGCGCGGTCCACCGCTCATCTCACAGTATCCATCAACCCATGATATCACTCTGAGCCACTGAAACGTACGTTGGGAGCACATGAGGACATTCAAAGTGACACGAGAACGCGTCGATGGACAGGAATACTCGAGAGTGACACAAAAATGCAAAGGAGCACACAACCCCACATTTCCCAGGTCAAAGCATTCCATCGCCACGCCAGTGTCACCCGTCAGCGCCACCCTAGCATGCTTGCGCGTTGGTTTGACGTTGCGGCGTTCTTTGGGTCTGAGGATATGCACACCTCCTCCCCCTCCCCCTGCCCTCTCCCAGGGGTATGATTGGTCTCAAACTGCAGCCGTTATTGCTCCCGAGAGATGTATGAGGTGAGAGGAAAAAAGGGAGACGGGAAAACGAGCTGTTTTTGCGGGAAGCGGGGAGACGCGTGGTTGGGCGGAGAAGGTTCGACATGTTCTCCGCGCGCTCCCTCCTCGTGATCCACCCTCGTCAATTTCCCACGTCAAGGAGACGGGTAGGGAGCTAGAGTGGGAAGTTGAACTGATGACGCAGGGGTCGCGCGACGGTATAAAAGGCAGGCCTGGAGGACAGTCGGTCTGCATCTCGTCCTTCACTCCATCCTTCACTCCATCCGTTCCTCCTTCCATATCCCAGTCCAACGTCGTCGTCGCACACAGCTCCTTCGTCGCCATCGCTGTCGCCGTCGACGCTCTCACTCCTCGCGCCTTCGTTGTCACTGCCGACGTCGACAGTACCTGACTCGCCGTCTCACACGTTCACGCCGATTCTTCTGCTATCACACTCCTCGCTCGCTATCGGGATGCACAAGTCTATATATTCCACTCGTCCGCAATCGTCACGCTACGTACATATTCGCCCCTCGTCGTCGACCGCACACCATGCTCACGACTTTTTTGCCCTAGAGCCTCCGTCCCCGCATCTGTGCCCGAGGTTAGTTGCATGCTCGGATCACGACTGGACCAGTATTCACTCACCCTTCTCCAGTCTCTCGCTTCGAGCGTTCCCACTCTTCGGCGCGCACACCCGCAATCTGGGAGTCAAGGTCAGCGCTAGACATCACGCTATTGCGCCACACGACTGACCCGTGCACGTAGACTCGTTCGATATGGCGCGTATGGTGTCCGGTACATTACGCCGACCGCGAGGCTCGTCTCCAAACGCCGGGAAGCTTGAGGTAGTCCTCGCGGGCGCGACCACTCACCGCTCGGACACTCGGGGCTCTATGTAACGGTAAGCCCATCGTTCATGTTTCTCTGCCTTACTCACGCACCCCTGTCCAGTTTGCGGTAATCCTTGCGGACGTCGACTGAGCGCCTGTTAGTCCTCGCGGTTGACGCTCGTGACCCACTTTCGATACAATCCTCACGGCCGTCGTCTCCGAAGCATCGCGCAATTGTACGTCTCGTCCCGTATCCGGTACATCATACCAACCGCACGGCGCTCGGGCGTTTGAAGGTCCTATTGACAAGGTAAGCAGTCGCGTCTACGGTTCGCGCATGCTATGAACGATCCACTCACGACATCTTTTCTCCAGCGCACGTCTCCCGGTTGAGCTTGAGGTAAACCTTGCGGATGTCGTTTGCGAAGTGCTGGGCTGGGGTAAGTCTCTGGTTTAACTTTCGTGAAGCCTCGCTTACCCGCGTGAAGTCGACGTACATATCGTCTACTTGAGAGCGTGCGCTGGTTTGAGCTTGGGGTAATCCTCGGTGGGTGCCACCGCTCGGGAATCTATGAAAGACGTTAGTAAAAGTACGCACTTCGCGCAGCCCAACTGCTCGTAGCACTCGCTCACTTTGTGCAGGACGCGACTCCCGGTAATCCTCGCGGACGCCGTCCGTATTTGCGTACTTGCGCACCGGCTCGCGTTCGAGTCCTTGGAGCGTATGGCGAGGATAATCCGGCCGATATTGACGCTGGCGACGGTGCGCTAGGGCTTGGCCAACGCGCCGCGCATGCCGGTTTGCAGCCTGAAGTGCGTCAGTGACGGCGGTGACGATGAGGACGCAAGACGTACCGATCAGCGCCGGCGCAGAACAACATCTTGTCGATGCGGAGGGCTGTACGCGGACGCGCATGTGGAACGAGTCCTTGCCCGCCGTCTTGGTCACCGACGTCGAGCACAGGCCAGGCAGCATCTAGACGCAATGCAGGTCAGTACGAAAGATGACGCACAGTGAAGATTCTGTGCTGACCTCGATAGCTGGACAGAACCGAAGTCTTGCACGCGAGCACGACAGAAAGGTCAGCGCGGTGTCGGGGACGCGTCCAGCAGAGGGAGTGGGAGTGCCGTCGTCGCGGCGGGAGCTGGAAGACGTGGGTGTGCGAGGGATGGAGAGGATGACATCGGGAGGGCAAAGAGCGCGATGTGGCTGTTGCAGTGACGGTCTTGTACGGACCGTACAGAAGGCGAGAAGACAAGACGCGGACGGAAAGCGCCGCATCTAACACTAGTGCCTCGCTCTTCGTGCTACAGAATACCTGGATTCCATCATAAAGCAGGCGACTCCTGACTCTCGACATGAGCGTATCTAGCCCTTCTGGTACATCTTGACCCAGCCAATCGCCATCCCTCGCTTCTGGGTCTGCGGGGCACGTTTGCCTC
Organism: Exidia glandulosa HHB12029; assembly: GCA_001632375.1. Lineage (NCBI taxonomy): Eukaryota > Fungi > Basidiomycota > Agaricomycetes > Auriculariales > Exidiaceae > Exidia > Exidia glandulosa. Next base: position 166,256 of record KV425929.1, read on the forward strand.
GCTGCAGTCCCGCAATTTCCCAGTTAGCGCGACCAGCACGACGGACTGGGAGAGTCGAACCAGGCCTTGTCTCCAAGCCGTCCGGGACCACTCGACGGCGACCTTCGCGTTGCTGCGCTCTCAGAAGGGCCCGTTGGACTCGAGGTTGAAGCTTTGAAGACGTGCACCGTGCGCGTGTCGAGGTAAATCCATCCACACACCAAGTATCAGCATGTCAGCTCATGTGCACAGGCACTTTTCGTTCCACTTGATGCAAAAGTTGTGGCAGTCGGGCGATTCGATAAACCACTGGTTCCTGGCTTTTCGTCGTACGGAACATCTGAATTCCTTCGTAAAATAAGCGACTCCCGTACTCGACAATAACAGGACAACACGCGCGTATCTAACACTTCTGGTACATCTTCACCCAATCAATCGCCATGCCTCGCTTCTTGACATCCGCGGGCCAAGTTGGCCACCACTTGTCTTTGGCATTGATGAAGTCTTTCATGGCCGCTACAATGCGATCAGTCTCGCGATTTCCGAACGACAACGACCGGTACGACGTACTGGGGGAATTATCGAACCAGGGCTTCTCGCCGATGTTGTCGGGGAACCACCCGTTGGTCCTATAGCAGTTATCAGCTCATGAATCTGCGCAATGGTCGACGGACCCTCCGACGGCGACGTTCAGAATCAAGTAGAAGTCTTGGTCGAACGGCGCGACGTTACTAGCCCCTTGCCATGGATTCGGCAGCACTTCGTCGTGCGTGCCGTTGTTGAACACGGGCGGGAAGTCGCCGCGGTCCCAGAACGGCTTGTTGAACTTGAGGTTGAAGATGCGTACCGTGCGCGTGTCGAGGTAAATCCATCTGCGCAACGAGTATCAGCATGTCAGCTCACGCTCAATCCGACTGCGCACATGAACTCTTCGTTCCACTCGACAACGTAGGTGTGCCACTTGTCCGAGTAGATGCCGTGCCGGTCTTGCCAGGTGCCCGTCGTCTTGTACGAGCGGTCGAAACCAGTCAAGGGCCCCCAGTGTATCGTCGACGTGATCCAGTCGGCACCCATCGCGCCGTACTTCCAGCCGTTGCCGCGCGACTCCATTATCTGCGAGAGGACGTCAATCTACTACTCCATCTCGCTACGGGCACGCACATCTATCTCGCCGGACGCAGGCCACTCGCCGTACGTACTGTTCGTCGGCAGCATCCATATCGCCGGCCAAAGCCAGTCGCTGCGACAAGTTAGCATGGCTTGGACCTGGCGCCATCTTAGACTCTTACCCCGTCGGCAACCGCGCGCGCACTTCGATGCGGCCGTACTTGACGCTGTGGCTGATGCGCGTCGAGAGTCGCGCGCTCTGGACCGGGTTGATGACCTTGCCTTCCGTCGAGTTCGAGTACACGATGCACGAGCTGGTATTCGGAGCTTTGGCCGCCGTGCAGCCGTCGACGGTCATATTCACCCTGCCACAGGCGGTCAGACCTGTACGCTGGGAGAAATCGGGCGTACGTACCCGTTGAAGATGGCGTCGTGGCCTAGATGGTCTTCGGTCAGCGTCGGCACGATGTACAGGATGCCGTCTTCGACGAAAGAGTTGTTCGTGCTCGACGTCGTCCACTCGAACTGGCCGTTGCCGTATCCGCCGACTTCGACCTCTTGCAGCCACACGTTCGGGTCGAGTTTGTCGAAGTTGTCTTCGAGGACGAGGCACCTGGAAGTTCATTCGTGAGTGAAGCTATCAACGGTTGTATCCGCGCGCTTACACGTTGCCCAGACGCGGCACCTTCTGATAGTTGAAGAACGCGAGCACGGCGCCGCCGATGATGCCGGTCAAAGAGAACGCGATGTACAACCACCGCGCCGCCGTCTCGCGCCCATCACGCTTCTCCAGCCACGGCTTGTGAACTTCGCCCGCCAGTCGGCTCGACGTGAACTCTTTCCGAGCGGTGGCACGGTGGATTGGAGGTGTAACGTCTCCCTTGAGCGCTGAAGCCTTCGGCACAGGTGCCTTCTCGAACGGCGAGACGAAGCTTGTCCCATTCGCGGGCTTTGGCGCGGCCGAACTGAAACCGCCGAACCCGCCAAACAGGCTGCCATTCGCGCCCGCCGCAGTGCTCGTACGCTTGCCAAACTCCACCGTACTCGCTTTGGATCCTTGGCGGCTTCCAGGTGCGGGCGCGGGCGACGAGAATGTGAATGGCGTGGTTTCGCCGAAGGGACTGTCCATCCCGCCGCCGAGGTTGGAGGGAGACATTGGTATCTTTTCGGCGTCGTGAACCTTCAACAGCGGGTTGACGGACGGTGGGAGGTCGATCTTGACGCTGCGACGTTTGCTGGGCGGCACATCGTCACCATTGCTGCTGCCGCTACCGAGCGATCTCGCCGCTGCTGAGCCGAACGGCCTGGAGAACGACGGAGGGACGACGGACGCTCGGCGGCCGCGCACGTCGGACGCCATTGAAGCTCTAGCGCTGCTGAGTGGGGATGGGCGGTCGCGCTCCTCATCCTCGCCTGCAGCGGCTGCTGTTGCCCCGTCGCCACCGAAAGGCGTCGCGAAGACTGGCGCAACCGACGTCCGGCGTCCCCGCATTCCCGCATCGCCCAGAGAAGGAGGTGCAAGAGCGGGCGAGTTACCGATGGTGCTGCCAAATGGGCTGGAGAACGCCGGCGCCATGGATGCCCTGCGACCACGCAACTCGGATACCTGAGGCAGGGCGCTCGTCATCGCCGTCGGCTGGTCTCGGGCTTCCTCCTCATGCTCTTCCCGCTCGTGTTCTGGAGTCACGCTCTCCGGATCGTCAGGCGAAGCACTCGAAGAGCCGAGTGTGCGCGAGTTCGAGCCCGTGGAGTCGGACGCATTCGAGTTGCGTTGCTGAGACACAGGCGTCTGTGGTGCGCCCCACGGCGAGCTGAACGCTGGTGGGCTGCCTTGCTTGCCTTGGTCCATGACGCGATGATTTCGAGGAGCCCTGGTCTGTCTGGAAAGCCGGAGCGAGGACGATGTTGTGTGGGCGAATCGGCGAGGGCAAACGGGCGGTATGGCAAAATCCTAAATGCACCTCGATTGCCCGACAAGATCGACGGGCTCTTCGGGTAAAGCGCTCCTTCCGCGGCGGGCGTGTCAGTTTAGCTCTCGACCGCCTGGACGGTTCCGAAACGGCTGAATCCAACAAGTTCCCTCCGACTCCCTTTGCGAACGATATCCTTTCATCCCAGAACCCGTTCTCTCTATTAACGACCGCCCATTAACGACCGCGCTGCCAGCATGGACCAGGAGCCCGACGCCTACGATGCAGTCCTGGAGCACATATTCAACGAGGTGTGTGAACATGTCTGCTAGTCGTGCGTGTCTCATGATCACGTCAGACGCAAGGCGATGCGCTATTCCACTACGACGAGGGCGATATACAGACAGGCGTCTGCCTTCGTGTTTCGCAAGGCGTCTTTCGTGTCTTCCCGAATAACGAGTACCTGGAGCCTTTCGAGGATGCGATCCGCCAGCTCAACCCGGAGATAGCAGTCAAGTTACGCAGCACTTCCATTTCCGCTGCCCTCGCTAAGGTGTACGTTCGCCATACATTTCGCCGCGCTGCCACTGACAGTATGCAGTACGGAGGAACAGCGAGTGTTGTTCATCGACGCCGAGAATCGCATCCAAATCATCGCGACCATGGATGACCTCGCATACGCCGAAAAGGGCCAGGGTGCTGCATTCATCGTAAGTAAGCAGCTTCTCCTCTGGACCGTTCTGAACAGTTCGTTACAGTTCGACGAGCGCATGCTGGTGGTATGGGCGGACGAAGTCGAAGATGTCACCCCGCAAGTACGCGAGTTTGAAGCGCGCCTGCTGGACCTCGTCTGGCGATCTCGCGGCTCCATAGCAGCAGCGACCACAACGGCTGCTCCTGTGGCACTGGGCATGCCCAGTGTGAAGCATACCGATGCCACTCCTCCGGATCCCAAAGTAGACGACCAGCTCTTCGTCGAGCAACAACCGACGTACGATTTTACAACATCTTTTCCTGCCGACTTTGTTCCACCCTCGAAAGACGCCGAGTTCGTACCTATGCCTGAGCCGTTGTCGCTTCCCGCCACTCCCGCGCGACGCATGTCTACCGCGCTGCCATTCTCGCGCTATGGCTCAGACAATGACACTGGCATCTTCGGTACACGACGGTCAGCGGAATTACCACCCGCCCCCGTCAATGTCTTGCTACCCCAGCGCCGAGCCGCTCTTCTTCCTCTCGTAGAGGACGACGACTTTGTGGAGCGCGAAAAGCAAATGTTCGTTATCGGCGACGAAGACGAAAAGGACAACACTACCAATTCGTCAAGCACTGCCGATCCCTATCGCAGGAGATCTCGCGCGGACTCGGAGAAGGTCAGCGACCTCGCCAAGGGTTCGCTGTCTCCGGACGACAGGTCATCTCGCTCTGCGCTGGATGGGCTTCCAGAGAAGACCCTTGAGAGTGTCAGCGATAAAGACGAGAAGGACCTGGAAGCAGCGACCCCGGTTGCTCGACGCCCACTTCGCCTTCTAGCGCCGATTTTCAATGGTGTATCGACTGGGCTCTCTCTGCGTACGTCATTGCTAGTACTATGTGCATCGGAGTCATGCTGACCTTTCCAAGTGTTCGTGATGATTGGCGTCGGAAAGCTGGTAGAAGAAACGGTCCTCGACGGCTACTACCTCAGATTTGCGCTTCTTGTATGCGCGCCGCTCCTTTTCTGCGTTGCACTGGTGAGCTTCCTTCGTCCGTACAGGATGCCTTCTGACCTTGTCGTAGTTCTTCTGCATAACCCTCGTTACCAATGTTTTCTTCATGTACGTTCATGTCTTGATAGCATGCCAGTCCTCACCTCTTGCAGCTTCGGTCCCGTGTCACAATTCACCGAGAACTCCAAGTACTACAGCGCTGTGGCTCCCAAGGACGTCAAGCTCGACCGCCTGCCGCACGTTACCATCCAAATGCCAGTGTACAAGGAATCTCTGGAAGCGACCATGTAAGCACACACTTCCCCTTCCTCATCGCGATAGTAACTCATTCAATGTCCGTGTTAGCACGCCTTCAATCAACTCGCTGCAGAAAGCGATGATCACCTACGCGCGCCAGGGCGGAACATCCTCCATCTTCATCAACGACGACGGCATGCAGCTGCTCTCGCCTGAGCTGCGCGAGGAGCGCATGCGCTTCTACGAGAATCGTAACATCGGTTGGGTCGCTCGGCCGGGGCATGGTAAAGACGGATATTATCGTGCTGGGCGTTTCAAGGTACGTTGCAGTCGTTGCCATTCGCCGGCGCCCTCTTATGCTATTGGCAGAAAGCGAGCAACATGAACTTTGCGCTTGCCTTGGCGCTGCGTATGGAGGAGATCCTCAGCGACCTCCAGCAGGATACCAAACGCAAGGCGGAGCTCGGCGTTGGCAGTGGCGACAACGACTATCTCGACGAGGACGCAGAGCTGGCAGAGCGTGCGCTTGAGCTTGCCGTTGCCGAAACGAACGGACGAGCGTGGGCACGAGGCGGACAAGCTTTGCGAGTCGGCGAAATCATTCTCATCGTGGATTCGGATACCGTGGTTCCAGAGGTGCGCACACCAAGGCGATTGCAGCGCCTTACAGCTGAAATCGTGTAGGACTGCTTGCGTGATGCCGTTTACGAATTCTCTCAATCGCCTGAGCTTGCTATCATTCAGCATGTGAGCGATGTCATGCAGGTCGCACATCACTACTTCGAGAACGGCATTGCGTACTTCACGCGACGTATCAACCACGCCATCTCGGTCGCTTGCTCGAACGGCGAGGTCGCGCCCTTCGTCGGCCATAACGCATTCTTGCGCTGGCAGGCTGTTCAAGACGCTGCCTTTGTCGACGTCGCGGACGGTGTAAAGAAGATCTGGTCCGAGTCCAACGTGTCCGAGGATTTCGACATGGTGCGCGACAGTGCTCGCATTCGATGCATAACCTAATCACTCCGGACAGGCACTGCGCTTGCAACTCAAAGGCTACACGATCCGCTGGGCGACCTACTCGAACGGTGGCTTCCAGGAGGGTGTCTCATTGACATGCGACGACGAGCTCAACCGGTGGCAGAAGTACGCTTATGGTGCGTCGCGTCACTCGTCCTTCGTCCTGCTGCTCATACTCGTGTACAGGTTGCTCGGAGCTGCTGTTTTACCCCTTCAAGGATTGGTGGCGATATGGGCCGATCACCAAGCAAATGCGGATCTTCATCTGGTCTCCTGTCCCAATTCATTACAAGATGTCCATGATGGCCTGTACGTCCAAGTGTAACCCTATACGCTGCGAAGCTGACGCCCGTTGCAGACATGTTCTCGTACTACGGGATCGCGGCATCGCTTCCTCTCACGCTACTTAACTACCTCCTCCTCGGGTTTTCCATACCTGTGGACCATTACTACAGCCGTGGCTTCGAGCTCTTCCTGGCATGCACGGTCGTGTTCGTTGGTCTTGGCAACTTCGGGCACTCCGTTCTAGAGTATCGCCTGAACCGTAAAAGCCTGGTACGTGCCCGCCTTGTCATCCCATACTTCGATGCTGACTCGCGGTGACGAGTAGTTCGACGCTCTCATCGGCAACTTCAGATGGCTGCCCTACTTCCTGTTCTTCTTCGGCGGCCTATCATTGAGGTGCGTCTCGCTGGACCATCGTCTATCATGGACGTCGAGTGCTGACCGTTTGCGCTAGCTTGTCCGGCGCGCTGCTCGCTCATTTATTCTCGTACAACATCACGTGGGGTGCGACAATCAAGGAGGTCGAATCGTCAAACTTCTTCAGAGAGGTGCCACGCATATGGAAGCGCTTTTATGGCACTTTCATCATCTGCGGTGCCATTGCCGCGGGAATGGTCGTGTTATCGACGCCGCTTATGCCGCGTGGGTTCGTCATCGACAAGTGGAGTTGGGCGACCATTCTGCCCCTTGCGTGCGTCTGACTCTTCCTCCCATGCTGATGTGGTACTGACGACGATGGTGATCTTGTAGAATTCAGATCGGCTGCCACCTGCTGTTCCCTGTACGTCTTCCCACAACCCATTGCTCTGCGCAGAACTAACTTTACCCTGCAGATTGTCCTCAATCCCTGGTTGATGATCTTCTCCTATTAAGACTATTAGGATATTAAGGACCTGTTGTATCTTTCGCGTTCATCTTCATTTTTTGGCCTTGTATAATCTTGTATAGATGCGGAATCTCGAGTTACGTGGTGTGTAGTTTCTAGCCCTTACTTCACGTTTGCATGGCAACGCCCCGTACTACGTCTTATTTACATCCTTCCATATAGTATCAATGGATTTCTGTGCCTTCCTTGACAATCGGAGGACGCTCCATCGGGTCAATCCGTCGCTCTCCCTCCTATGGGTATGCTCTCATATGAGTAGCTTCCCCAGCGTCACAGCGCGGCGTCACATAGCGTGGAACTATGTCCTCGCACCGCTGGCTTACTCGGCTAGGAACATACTGTGACGCAGCTGTATCTGCGTTCACGATGACATGCGTCGGTCGAACGTCTCGTTCTACGCCCGCTCTTCACCCACCTCTTCGCAACGACTCTCAAGAATAGCGCGCGCGCTTTCGTCACACTTGACGCTTCGCGGCTGCATCTACTTGCTGCAGGTCGTCAGGGATTCTGGTACAGACGGTAACTGACCGAACGCGTTTTCCACTCTTTCTCCGCACGCCGCCATGTTCTGCGTATTCCATGGGCCCTGAATCCTCCACTTGCGGCGAACGCAGCGTCTCGTCATTCGTAACCGTCCGCTTCGCAGTCCCTCATCTTGCGGCATCCATCAACCTTGGTCTTCATCAGATATACCCTGACGCCCTGCAAGAACGAATGCGGGATCTTTGGACAGCTTGTATTCTGGGGACGTTGAGTCATCTGATTGTGTCGTGCGCTACCCTGCGATCTCAGAAAGGGTCTTGCGATGATCGAGGTGGTCTCTTCGTAGAACCAGTACACAAACCCGAGGGTCCTGCTGAAGGGCTAAACGCGCGAGGCTTGATATAACTGATGGGCCTCCGTACTTAGAATATGTTGTGGACGGTTGCGGCTGACACGAGGACGGAAGGCGTTTGACTCTCGGTCGTTCACCGCCGCGTTCTCGCGCCCTGTACAGACCGCGTCCTTCTGCTTCTTGCAGGACCCTGAAGCACTCCACCTCGGAGGATTTGACGCGGTCGTCATTCGCTATCATCTCTTTGCGTCGTGCTACTCATAGTAATCCCGCATTCGTTCGCACAGATCCTGACGTGTTGGATAAAACTTCGCGGTCTCTTTCGACAGCTTCTACCGCTGCTACTGCGTCATGCGGTCGTCTAAATAGTTTTTGCGGGTCCCTGTGATGCGACACAGGGTCTTTGCATTATGCAGCGCGCGACGCTACGGCGAAGGATGACGCAGGACTTCACTGCCTAGCCTCGACGAGGTATAAAACCGGTGTTCCTCGTCGTCTAGGTTCATCAGCTCCAGCTACTCGACGCAGCGCCTCCAAGCACTCGCCCTCAGTACCTCAGCTACTTCTGTACAATGCAGTCCCGCATCGTCTCGCTCATCTTTGCGCTCTTCGCGTTCTCTCTCTTCGCCTACGCCAGCCCTGTCGCTAGCAAGGAGGTCGCTGCCGTCGCTCGCGCTACGGCTCCTCTCGATGTAATTCTCAACCTCTTCGCCGACCTCAAGGCCAACATCGACCTTCACATCGCCGCCCTCGGTACAGCCCCGTTTCTAGTCTAGTAATTCAAGTGCTCAATTTCCTTGCAGCTAAGCTCGACGCCAAGGCCGACATCTCGGTCATCGTGGGCCAGATCGTCGTACTCATCAACGCCTGCGTCACTGCGCTCGTCAGCGTGGGTGCCGTTGTCGACCTGAGCGACAAGACCAAGATCACCGCCATCGCGACGGTCTTTGCGCAGATCCTCATCAACCTCCAGGCGTGCATCACCGTCTTTGCCGCCATCCTGGTCAACGTCACCGCCGTGGTCAACCTGGATATCGCGCTGAAGGGTCTGCTCGTCCAGCTGAACGTCTGCGTTGCGGGCATTCTCGTCGTCATTGCGCCTCTGTGAGTGTCCTCGCAGATCTTGTCCGACGGAAACTGCGACTGACGCATTTGTTCCAGTGTGGTGAAGATTACCGCAGTGGTCAACCTCCCGCTGACGCTCGTCATCACCCTTCTCGGTCTCTGAGTAATCGTCCATGACCTCGTTCCCTTCTTAATGCCGTTGTTCTCGACTACGCATGTGCATGTGACATGTGTTATGCCCCGGCTGTACTAGTTTCGTGAAGTCACGATTGAATATCATCTCAATGTACCATTTCAAAAGTTCGCCCTCTTCGGTACTTCTTCCCATCCCTCTCTCCTGTGAGCCAAGTTCTCGTTCTGGCCAACTCTGGCATACCACGACTCTAGAAGCACGAAATACAGTCGCATCCTGCAACTGTGCGTTGCCAAGCCTTCACTTACTGGACGGAGCAATTGCAACCGGACAGTCCATTCATGCCCTGAACGGCCTGAACCTGGGCCTGAACTACACAAACGCGGCGACTACAGTCTGGGCGACGTAGACCAATGGTGGACCGTGTTGGAGACGGTGACACCAGAGAGCTGTCGCCGTGGCGGATCTCGAACGGTAGGCAGCGTCCACAGCACAACAGTTTCCCCATTGATGGATGTCACGGAGCGCGTTCGAAAGGTCAATAGAGAACAGAGTCGTATAAAAGCTGCTACTCTGAGGGACCATCGTTCTGCAGTATCGATCAGCCCACTCCGAGTCACTGAACTTCAGCTTTTTAGACCTTGATACGATGTGCAACTTTTTTCGCTTCGTCCTCGTCCTCGCCACTCCCGTCGTAGCCGCCAGCACTATTCGAAAGCGCGACCACGCCATTACCTACGTCAATCACTGCGGATCGAGGCTTACGCCCGTCTTTGACGCAGGCGGCAAAACTACCCATGCCGCCGCCATAGGGCCTGGCAGCTCGACTCGTCTTACCGTTGCTGAGGGGGTCCGTGATTTGATATCGTCCTACTGTCTTGCGGTGCTCACTGTCATTGCAGAAAGCGGGGTGGCGTTCGTACGCTCAGACAGGCGGTTGCATGTGCATTCAGATTCTTATGTCCAGTGTATCGCAATCGCTGATGCGAGGCTCCATTGGTCACGAACAGCGAACCCGATGGCGGAAACTGTACCCTCCTTGAGTGCAGCTTTGACAATCCCGCGTTCCGTCAGTGCGATATCTCCCGCGTCGACGGCTTCAACGTGCGTATTGAGTCATCGCACCGTGTGCAGTGGCGATCTTCGATCTTTATCCCTCAATGGCTAACTACACGCATCCGCAGGTCGGCATCACGTTTACGTTTAGCGACCCCGGCTGCGCTGGCAACCACTGCCTTTCGAAGACCTGTGAGCATTCAGACACCACGAGCCATGTGGTGCAGTACATAACACAATATTTACAGGCCCGCCCGCGCAAGCGTTCTCGAACGCCACCAACGGTGGCCGTGAGTCCTTCTGGACAAGAACTTTCCAACGTGGTTCTGAGACTTTCACTCCAGCTTCGATCCGCCAATGCAACACTCCCAACGTCGGCATGACGTAGGCAACTTTCCACACGTTATGAAAATTGAGGTGCTGAGCGTATCGACAGCGTCACCTTCTGCTGAGGAGGCAGTACCCGTCGCACACACTGGTCCCTAATGTAAAACTCGTATGAGCCTGAATAAGAGAACGTCTTGGAATTGTTGTTCCGCCTCAAAGTCCGACAACTCAGAACGATAATCCTCATCTCCCGCAGTTCCCCCGCTAGCAATGGGGTTTATCTACATGAAGACATATAGGCACTGAAAGTTATGTGGTTGGTCGACTCCTTGATTCGAGTTCAGTACTCGCTTTCCAGAGTTCTTTCCCTGACAAGATGCGCCCGCTATGCAACTCACAGTACATGCTGCAGCGAGAACTCCACGCGATCCATCCCAATCTCATCCCACGCATCAGTTGGATGCAACCTCAGGGTCGGTGCACGACCGCTAGGGTGTGGGCGATGAGCTGTGTGAGCATGTTGAAAGATCATAACTTAGATAGCTGTGGGACAGAACTGTACGCGCTGACGCAATACACAGTCGCAGCCGTAGCTGTGACGCCTTCAGATGAGCGATCACCGAAGTGGACGCAGTTCTACGGCAACTGTATGATCTAGAAGCATGCGCACCAAGTCCAAAGCATATATACCACCCTAAAAAGAGAGCAGAGCAAGGTACAAAGCAGGAAGCACACGAGAAAATGAAGACCGACAACTAAAAACACCCTATCCCATCCAATAGTCCTAGCAAAAAAGAGCCAAATACATCATGATCAACGACGAAGAGCATCGAGGAAATACATAAAGCGGCGTATGTATGAGCGAAGGAGGAAATATTTTAGCGATGGCGGCGACAGCGTGGACATTTGGCGTTGGGGTGTGTGTGTAGTGAAACAACAGTGTAGTGGTACAGCGACGAGCGTAGGCTTTGGAGTTGTACATGTAGCTTTTGAAGAGGTCGTCGAGGGAGCATGTAGATGCGGAGATAGATGAGCGGATAGATGATGAGAGGCTAGATAGAGAACGGTAGAGCGAGTAGGGAACAAAGGAAACGACGATTCGAAAGTTCAGATCATGCTTCCAGCTGTGCCAGGCCGTGAGCGAGGTGCATCGGCGAAATCTGCAAGGGGGAAGGGAACGCGGGTTTAGTTCAGCAGGACAAGAGTGCCAGCCGAGAACGCGAACGCACTTATCGGCGATGTATACGACGTAATCTGTTCAGTGCGGTCAGAGAGGCAGAAGTGGGCAGATGGAACATGGTAACGCACTAAAGGGTGCAAGCCTCCTCCTCCTTCATGCGGCGTTCGCGATGTGCGTATTCGTCTTCGCCCGACGGCATCGGACGACATCTCCTGCAACGGAACCGCCGAATCGAACGCTTGTGCAGTCGTCGTTGTCGGCGTTGTCGGCTCCGGCGTTATCGTATGGCGGAACTGCAACTGCAGATGATGCGTGGGGGACTCCTCGCTCGGCGTCACGGCGACAGGGGAGCGGCTCATAACATCGTCGTCGTCGGAATACGGCGACATCGGCGAGACTGGCCTGATAGGCTCCAATGGCGGTCCCTTGCGTGTTTGTGTGCGGGTGCTGGACGTGCCGCCGCTGTGCGTGCGCTTGTTCATGGACGTAGAAGGTTCGCGCGGGTCGTAGCCCGCCTCTTCTGTTCTCGAGCGCGGGAAGAAGACCTAGCAGCCGGTCAGCTTTGTACGGGAGTACAGAACGCCTTTAGAACTCACAAGCAGCGTGAGCGTAGACGACACCATGCACCCTACGCCGCCCAACGCTCCAAGCAGATCCACGCTGACCCTATTAGAACCTGTCAGGGACGAGCTTCGGTCAGAACGCGCTCAGTTACGCACAGCGACTCATTGATCGGGTGATGCTGGGAGTTGCGGATCCCGTCGACGGCCAAGATGAATAGCGGGAGCGTGAACATGAATCGGAATCCCACGCGAATTATCTGGGCGACAGTCAACGTGCGTGGACGAGCAAACTTGGCGCAATCACATACGTTGATTTCGTGGAACCCGCTGAGCCGTACGACGACTTGAGGCGGGGCACCTCCTGCACGCACGCCCTGGAGGAAGGCGGGGAAGCGCCATAGGACGTAGAGGAAGAGAATGGTGATAAAGGTCGAGCCGATGGAGCCTATGAAGAATATCCACGCCTCGCACTACACAGCGTCAGCGAAACGCGAGACTGGTAACTGCGACGCACGCGGAGAAGGTCTTGTCGCGTAAAGATGGCGACGCAGGGCATGGCGACGACGGCGGTCATGGAGCCGATGAGCCACCATTGGAACTCGGGGCTGCCGAACCACGTCCGTTGACGCTCGCCCTGGTTGATGAGGAATACCCTGTCGCCATGTAAGCAACGAAGTCTCGTTTCGTGCGCCACTGCGTACCAGAAATTAAACTCTGCAGGGGGATGTAAGCCACTGTTCGGATGCGACGACCGACGCACGGACCTTCGAGGTGCGTGACCATTTCAAACGACCAAGCCACGGCGAAGACGAGGTAGAGCGGGAAGATGAAGTCGTACGAAGTCTTGTCCCAGAGCTCGAAGGGCTTGGGTATGATCGGCCCGGTTTCTAGAATGCGGAGGACGACGATCAGGACCTGTCAAGGTCGCGTGCGGCGGGTTGCTCACCAAGCACGACGATCCCGGGGGGCTGCAGGCTCAATGGGCCGGCCTGCTTGGTTCTGAAGACTTCTGCCGGTGGCAGCGCGACGTAACCTAGAATTCCGGGCGGGGTCAGTCTGGGTGGTCGCACGAGCAGAAAAAGACGCGAAGCACGCACCCTCCTTGTACTTTATGATAGTCATAGCGACGGAAAAGAATACCAGTAAAGGCATCGTGGCGAGATATGTATACTATGCCGGAGTTTTGTAAGAAAATAGATGGGATCCTGGGGATGCGCGCACCGTCATAACTCTTTGGAAAGCGCCGGGCTGCTTGCCGGCGTTCCAGCGCAGACACTGCCATGTGTGTTAGAGAGAGCGCGCGCGTCTGTGGGATGCGCACTGACTTGAAAGCGATCAAACTTCCACAAGTGCGTCACGAGGAACGTCTGAAGCTGTCGGTCCGCGTGGGGTGAGCAACTGTATAGCAGTTTTAAAGTGGGGGACGGACCAGAACTGCGAGGATGGCCCATAGAAGGATTGTAGGCGGGGAGAAGTGGCTCATCGTCGCATCCGAGGTCAAAGTGGGAAGACAAAGTATGGAAAAGCAAGAGACTACACACTCCGGTCCGCTTCGCGCCTCTGCCTCCGCTCGGATCTCTCCCCCTCTTCCATGGCCAAGCAGCACTGCCCCCCGCAACTGTGAAATTAAACGATGCGGGGTAACCTAACTCAAATCCGTCTCATGCGTTTCATTCCTGCGAGCCTCAGCCACTGTGCTGTGACGGTCTCCAGCGTCAGTGCATCACGGCCTTCGCGGAGGACGACGCCAAGGCTGCCGTCATATCAACCCTCCCGGCCCTCTCACGGCCAAGCATTGGCATCCCTTCCTCTCATCGTCTGCGAGCCCTGACATATCACGGGACTCACCTTATTCCGAACGACCGGGGCCAAGTATAGTGTCGTAGCTCGCTCGGACGAAGATACGGCGTGGGCGGGCAGGCGGGCGCGGGAGCCAGGAGCTGATGGAAGAAGTAC
>KV425929.1:191327-222930 GCA_001632375.1 Exidia glandulosa HHB12029
TCGTGGAAGATGTCGTTGACCATACGCTGGAAGCATGCCGGCGCATTCGACAGTCCCATAGGCATGACGAGCCACTCGAACTGGCCATAGCGCGTGCGGAAAGACGTCTTCCACTCGTCGCCCTCCTTGATACGGACGTTGTAGTAGCCCCAGCGCAAGTCGAGTGTCGTGAAGCGCTTTGCAGACTTCAGGCGATCCAGCAGCTCCTGCGTCAACGGTATCGGGTAGCTGTCCTTGCGCGTGATTCGGTTGAGCGCGCGGTAGTCGACAACGAGACGCAAGCCGCCATCCTTCTTCTTCACAAAGAACACCGGAGCGCCCGTCGGTGCGCTGGACGTGCGTATGTAGCCCTTCGCCAAGTTCTCGTCGAGGAACTCCTTCAGCGACGCCAATTCGTCGGCTGACATCTGGTAGAGTCGTCCCATCGGCGGGAGCTTGTCGCCCTCAAGCTCAATGCTGAGGTCGTACGTGCGGTGTGGCGGCAGACGCGACGCAGTGCCCTTGTCGAAGATGTCAAGGTACTCGTGGTAAGCCGGCGGCACCATCTCCTCCTTGGTCCGCGCTGGACCACCCTTCTCCTTGCTATCCGCCTCCGCCAATGCTTGGGAAAAAGATTTGACCTGTAAACATGGGCCAGTCATATCCTCAAACAAATAAGACTTGCCAGACTCGCCTGGAGGGGGGCTGCGTACTTCCCCCCACTGCGGTCTGACGCGGTTTTCCTGTACGGGCACCTCGCGCTCCTTCCCCTTCACCGAAGCAACTTGATGTCCATCTCGTCCAACTCCACTCGGCCCTGCAACATGCCGCTCTCGCTCCCACGCCTGCTCCAGCGCCTCCTCTATCATGTCGCGTGCCACCTGAATCGCCGCGACCCGCTCCTCCCGCTCCTTGGCTACTCGGGACGTCTTCCAACGCTTCAGACGGTCAAGTCGCCCTGCTCGCGTACGCGGACCTGCATCTGCAGTGCGTTCGTTCGTGTGCGTGGTTGGCCTTGGTGCCGCGGACGAAGAACCCACTGCTGAAGGTGCATTCCTGCTCGGATTCGCACGATTGTTGCACGGTTGGACTCGCCTCGCCGAGGGCTTTCGGACGGTACCCGGTACGAAGGTGGGGGTGACGAACGAGGAATATTTTTTTGCCTCCGGGCAAATCCCGTGGGCACTCACGGGATTGTCACAGTCACGGTCACAGTCACCTTCCCGTGCAGGATGACCGTGGGCGTCGCGTCCCACTGCTGCTACCTTCCCCGCTGGCGGCAGACAGTGCGCGGTGCAGTAACTGGAGTCGAAGGTGACGGTGGACTTGGTCCAGTCGATGCGGGGGTTGTGCTGGCGCAACCACGAGATCCCAATAATAATGTCGTCCGCGCCGATGTCTGCAACGCCGAACGTCAAGGTTTCCTCGTGGACACCCACACGCATCTTGAGTCGGACCTCGTGCGTAAGTGGTCCCGACTTGACTGGAGTGCCGTCTGCCATGGTGAGTGGGACAGAACGGCGTAGCTTGTTCTTGACCAAGCCATGCGCTTCCACAAAGCGCGGGTGGATCAGGGGCGTGCTTGCCCCACAATCCAACATCCCCTGCAGGTTGAGGACACGTGCAGTGGTGTTGACTGCTTGCTGCTGTACGATGAACGATACCGGCATGTCGAAATGTGACCAGATGTTGCGCGCGGGGCGGGCGAAGACGGTAACGCTCTTCACACGCGGGACAACGTAAGACTCATCTGGTCCAGCAAATCGCATTCGTCGAGAGCCGGAAAGTACAGCAAAGCGGTTGGTCGTGCTCGGGGCAGTCACGCGAGCCGACCTTAGAGAAAACCCGGCGTCGCCTGCTCCTGCGGCGCCTGCTCGTCGCCCTCCTCTGCGGCGACCCACTTCAGCTTCATGCCCTTTGATGACGGGCAGTCACGCGCGCGATGACCCTGCTGCTTGCACACATAGCAGAATCCACGGAAGGCGTCGACGTCCATCGCGTGCGGGTCGTGTGCTGCAGCACGCGGTGTGCTAGCAGCGGCTGCGGGCGTAGGAGCCGGGACTGGCACAACTGTGCCCGTACGCGCCTGATGTCCCGCGTTTCTGACGACGGGGATGCTCTGCGTACGCGGTGGTGTCGGCCGCGGCTGCTGTTGCTGACGCGCCTGGCGCGCGCTGTTGACGTTCTCCTCAATCTCGCGCAAGAACTTGACGAGCTGGGCAGGTGTTGCGCTCGTCATATGCTTGACCTCCTCCTGCCAGCGAGCGTCCAGTCCG
This sequence comes from Exidia glandulosa HHB12029, assembly GCA_001632375.1. NCBI lineage: Eukaryota > Fungi > Basidiomycota > Agaricomycetes > Auriculariales > Exidiaceae > Exidia > Exidia glandulosa. The sequence goes on from KV425929.1 coordinate 193,583, forward strand.
CGCCTGAAGTGCTGCGTCGTGAGGATCGAGTCGCGGTCGCTGGCCGGCAGGTACATCTGGATGCGATGGAACTCGGCGACGTAGTCCTGCACCTTGCGTCCACGCTGGGATAGCGCGAGCAAACGACTCGCCGCGGCAGCCTGCATGTTCGCCGGCCCATAGGTCGCCAGAAACGCCGCCTTGAATTGCGTCCACGAGACCGACTCCGGGACCAGTGGATCCTCCGCGGCGACGTATGGCAGCGCCCAACCGAACGCTCCACCCGTCAAGTACGACGCGGCCCACGTGATCTGCTTGCGCTCCGTCGACAGCGAATCCGCGTTGTTGTCGATGTAGAGCTGCGCCTTGGTGATGAACTCCTGCGCCTCGAGCTCGCCCGTGCCATCAAACTCGGACGGCTTCGAATACTGGTTGCGAGCTGGAGCTGGTGCCGCGGGCTGCTGGGTCACAGGCTGCGTCTGCTGCATGTGCTGGGTGGCTGACTGCTGCACTGCGCTGGCCGCCTGCTGCGCGACACCGGCTGCTTGCTGCGCTGCTGCCGCCACCTGCTGTGCCTGTGCGAGGTCGTGCTGAAGCAGCGCGTTCTGCGCCTGCAGTGCGTGCACGTTGGACTCGGCTTGAACGGTGCGCTGCTCGAGCTGGCGTGCCCATGCTGGGATGGTGGGGTCGTTGGGGTCGAAGATGAGCGACATCGCGGTGTACGCGTTTTTAGAAGATTTATCCAAGTGTGAGACCACGCTCTGGCCCGCAAGCACGGCAGAAGTAAGTCTAGAACAAAGGTGTAAAGAGTAGGTACAGCGAGCGGTCAGCGAGCGTACCTAGAACAAAGTGGATAAATCTAAAGGACGAAACGGGATATGCCGGGAACTATATACTACGGTGGCTGTGGCATGACAGAATGTCGCCAGGAAGAGCCATAAGCATGCCATACTCGGCAACCAGAGCAACTACACGCTCCCCGCGCTCCCGATCCTTGCGAGCGCGCCAGAGATGAGAATTTCGCTGAGGCTCCCAGAGACGGTGGTGGGCATTAAAATCCCCAACCCACATAACGTAGTCAGCCTCGCCGCGAGCGCCTCCAGAGTCCATTAGTCGCTCCAGCTCGTCAAGCCCGGCTGCAGTCGACTGGTCGTTATAGATATTATAAATATCAATCTTACCTATACCTGTGTGCAGACGGACGCCCGTGAGATCGCCAGAGCGCGTGGAGAGGTCCTCCCAAGCATTAGTAGCAAGCCGCTTGTTTACCAGAATAGCAGAACGTGTAATAGTGCCGTCATGCCCGTGACGCGTAGGATATAGAGTGTACCAGTACGGATTGACTGTGATGCCTCCGCTCTTCGTCAGAGGGGGTTCCTGAAGAAAGAGAACATCACAGATGTCGGGGTCGAGAAGAGATAGTGTGTGAGAGAGGCAAGTGTGAGAATTGTTGCAGTTCTGTTGCCAGAGCTGCAGTCGACGACGTATACGCTGTGACGCTTCAATCGGCATCAGTTGTGTTGTTGTAGTCGTCTACTGGCAGGACAGATTGCGGGAGCGATTTCGCGCGAGAGCGCGCACTGCGCTGTGAGGCAACCGAACTGCTACGCGTCGGCGGCCTCGAAGCAGTCCTCGATGTACGAGCCGATGGGCGATGCGGTGCAGCGGATTCAGAGCGCCCTCGAGGTGGTAAGCGGTTCTGCTGCTGGGTGCGAGGTCGTCGCGAGTCTGTGTCGTAGCGGACGGTGACGAACTGCTGTGAGCGCGGGAGCACCGTATCGGTGTTGTTGGACGTTAGGAACAGCCGCGTAAAGTCCTCAGGACGTCTCTGCTTCAGTTCCTCGAGCTTCTTCAAGCGGATGGGGCAGTTGCGATCCCAAGCTCCATGGTGAGCGTCGATCCCTTCCTTACCTTTGCAGTTAATGCAGAGATGCTCGCGCGTAAAGCATTTCTTCGTTTCATGCTGCTCGGCACAGTTGCCGCAAGTCTCGTGCTGGTGACGGCATTCCTTTGCTATGTGCCCATGACGCTGACACTTGAGGCAGCGTACCGGGTCGGGCATAAGGCGCTCAGCCTGAAGAGAGGAACCCTCGATGACTACTCGAGAGGTAATCACCGAGTTAGCAAGCCCAGCGCCCGAGACAACCAAGCAGAGGTGAGCATTCTTCTGCCCCGGATTGCGTCGTTCAATGGGTCTCAGCCACTTGGCTCGCAAAATCGAGTCCGCAGGGAAGTCGTTAGCCCTTTCCACACGGCGAAGAGAGTCGAGATTCGTGGGATCGAACTCGACAGGGACGTTCTTGACGAGGACTGGGTAGCCACGGTCACGTAAGATAGCCGCGGCGTCAAACGACGCCACAAATGCCGTGCGATGTCGCCGAACCCAGTTTACAGCCAGTTTGTCGCCAAAGTTGAATAGTACCCCGCGGTTGCGAAGCTTCGATACACTAAGTACTTTTAGCCCGTCAGAACCGTGTAGAGGATCGTCTGCAGACAGAGGGTGGTTTGCCAGCACGGATTTAATGGCCATGTTAGCGCGTTCGATGAGCTCATGAGGAGTACCGTCGGCCCAAACAGCAGCCATCGTAGTATCAGGGTCAATCAAAATCTGTCGCTCTTGTATCTCCACTCGCGCAATCGAGTCCTGCTCCTGCTGGGAGCGTCCCACAAAGCGATCCATACGCTGACTGGGAGCGAGAAGAGCCTCCGAGTAGAGACGTGGTGTGTTGGTCGTGGGCTGCGTAGCAAGCTTTTCTGTAATATCATTCCGCGCCGTGTCGACGCGCTCGCGCGTAAGAGAAGCTTCCGCCCGAACTGTCCCAGACAGAAGCTCGCAGTGTCGTGCCACGGATTCGTCGATCATGCGAAGCAGCGACGGTCTCTCTGAGCCGTCGGCGTTCATAGAGTCTCTGTCGCCCGTGAGGAAGCCTAGCACAGTTTCGTGGAGCCGGTCGCCAACGGTCTCGGCAAAGTCGGCCGGCAGATCAACGGCTGTGCTGTCGAAAGCGCCGGTCGCGAGCTCTCCCTTGTACGTGCAGAAGACGTGATAGATGGCCAGTAAGGCGTTGCACAGCGCAGGGTTCTCGATAGTGCGGCTAGTGTAGAGTGCTGCCTGTAGCAGCGCGCGGCGTAGGGCAGTAACTGTCTGCTGGACTGTAGCGCCAGGCTGCTTCGCCCAAAGGCCGCACGCGTCTAGATACTGGACAGCTGTCTCGTGGTCCTTGACAGGCGAGACAATCATGCCAACAATCGTAGAGTCCCCAGCAGGATTGCCCATGCTCGGCGTGTCCACAGCAGAAGCTGCGGTGTTAGCGCGAGTGCGTGTGTTTGGTACATTACCTGGTTTTTGTGTAGTTATTGCGGGCGTCATCGAACGCCGTTGACTACTGGAAGGATTTCCAGCAGCCTTGTCGCCCATTTTGGCGTTGGAGTTGAGTATTTTGGTCGGCCGGATTCGGAAGGTGATGGAAAGAAGCCAAGAAGTTACCTCAAGTTAGAGCTCAGCACCGACCTCTTTCCTTTCAACTTACCAGCTTATGGTCTAAAGTTGTACAGACCTAGAACTTGGCTTCCTCGCTGGCACACGGTCTCTATTTTAGATGCCAGGAAAGTCTTTGGCAACGAGGTTGCGTCCGTGGTCGTGTCTTTCCCCTCGCAACTGTAGCCCGCTCAGCTTCAACCGTCTGGCTCGCTCTCGCCAAGGGTGTGGCTCCTGTCGCTAACCTCTTAAAAGGCTTCAATGTTTCCTATGTATCCCCGCTGATCAGCTCGTTCGGGGCGTCTGGATTCTGGAGCTTGTCCGAGAGGCAGACCTGTGGCGTGCGCCCGGCATTTGACCTTCATTTCTGTGGGCCTTTCGCGAAGGTGGTCGCTCAGTGGTACTGGATTAATATCGCTGGCTCTTCATCGTCCGATCTCCAGACCTGTCCTCGCGTACACGGGGCACAGGGCGCTCTAAGCGAGCAGCCGACGGCGACGCCTCGCCCCATGCCTCCACACACAAGAACAACTTGCTACTCGTACAGGCAGAGGGGGGAACCGAGTAGATTCAGCGTTTCTTCAGGCACGAATTTCCAGCCGGACGAGTATGCAGATTGCCAAGATGCGCTGCGTGGTACAGACGCTGACCGAGATCGCCTGCGACCTAGCTTCTACCCTCGGGTTAGTTGCGTCTCCTACTGAAAGATTTGTACCAGGAACTCACGCGTACTCACGCACAACAGCGGTATCCCGACATGCTCTGAATGAGTCGCGTGCAATGGAACGCGCACCGGAGGGTCGTCGTACGCGTCGAGGTCCTATGCGCACGTGCATCTCAAAGATTTAGCACGTCGCGCATTCAAACGAAGGCTGTTTCGTCACAGTACGGTTGTGCTCTTGCCTGGCCCGGAAGCTTCAGATCCGGACGCAAGACGCGGAAGCCGGAAGTATCGTTTCTTGCCCTCTTTCCATCCCCTTCCCTTCCGTATCTAGATCTACCATGGAGCAGCTGGGACGTGCGCTCATTGCAGGTCATGTCATCCCGTGCCGGTTTCTGGACGCGCTTGATGTGAGTACTCTCCGCGCCGAACAACAATATTGTGGCTGACACTGCGCGCAGAATGTTGCGGCCCGCGGCGTCGTGCGAGTTCGCTCCAAGTTCTGCGCAATGCAGAGCGTGGATATTGCTGCTATTGCTGGACATGCTCTCCCCAGCGAGTCTGGACCCGAGTCCACCACAACGCGCTCGACCGTCGCCCGTCCTGGACCGACCACGCAACCGCTCTTCGACGCCACGAACACCGGTCGCAGGCCGACCAAGGACGCGAAGCCCCTCTGCAAAACCATGTCCCCGACGCCGACTACACACTCGTCTAAGGGACACTCGTACCATGCTGACGTTCAGGCCGTTGGCTCTTCTGCGTCTCGCGCTTAAGACCCGAGACTGTGCAAGAATATCGACAAAGTCCGCGTCAGCATTGGACCCGCCGTTCTCGCGGGTATAGTTCTCCTCCCGAAGAAGGCGATCAAGCCTCTGTGGAGCAGCCCGCTCTCCGGCTGTACCTCGAAACGTTCTCTCGCCGTTTTGTCCTCAGGATGCATGACGCCCAGAACGCGCTCCAGCATCAAGAGTCTTGGACCCCTGCCTGCACCGCCATCACAACAGCAACAATGCGTCTTCAGCCAACTCCAACTCGCTACGTTCCTCCGTCTCGCCCGGCGCAGTGGTGACCGACACCGTGAAGGCACGAAGGATGTTCCGGACCTTCGTCGCGAGGTGTTGAAGGCGAGCGTCGAGAGGCTGAAGATCGAGGAAGCCGAGCGGGCGCGCAAGCTGCGGGTCAAAATGGAGGCTCAGACTGCCGTTGCACCAGCTGTATCCGTGGCGAAGGACAAGAAGAGGCGCAGGCGCCATTGGTGGAAGAAAGGCGCCACGGCGGAGAACGTCGCGCCTTAACCCATTCACCCTTCATTACTGTATCCTTCCGTGACGCTCCCTGTTTTCTCCCATGCCGTACCATCACTCATTCCTTGTGTCCTGTCACCTGCGCGCCTCGCTCTTTCCATACGTCGTGACCGTGACCGTGCCCATTCCCTTTCACTCGTACTGCTCTCGCTATCTCGCTCTCTTGCTATCTTGTTGCGTTTGCCTGCCTGTACGTCTGGATCCTGTCCCGCCAATAGAACACATTGCACAAAACCTTTTGCTTCACGAGACGGCAATGCGCCCAGCCAGTCGTCGGCCGGCCACTGCGTGGGCTTAGTCAGCCTAAGTAAGATGCGTGGCCTGACCTAAGCCGGAAGCATCTATTCCCGCGGCCCTCCTTGTCCTCTTGTTCCTTCAGTTCTCACGCCTCTCATGAACGCGCTCATTGCGGGTCACGTACTGCCCTCCAAGTCTAAGAAAGAGCTCCCAGTACGGCTGCGTCTGCGCGCACGTGTTTTTTTGTGGCGGGGTGTTGAGCGCTTGTAGGATGTTGGAGGAACCACTACCACGAATAAGACAACAGCCACAACCACCGCCAAGCAGCTGACGTACGTACAGAGATTCTATTATCCATATTTGTGGAGTGGCTTATATCCGCTTATATTAGTGAGAAGGAACGGATTAAGGCCATCCTTTCGAAATTCGTGCTCGTCCCGCGCAAGTCGTACAGCCCACTACGTCGAAGCCCTCTCGCTCCACCGTCAAATACTCCGGCTCGGATGGTACCACCTGTAGATGAACCTTGCGATCCGCCCATCGAAAATCGGGTTGCTCCCTCGCGGTTGCGCGACATCACCAACACCAACGCCGGCACCCCAATCGCGAATTCGAGGAGCACCGTGACTAAAATCTTTGTCGACGAGCAGCGGCTGGCAGTCAAGATGCGTATACGTCGACAACGGAAGTTCGACGACGAGGATTTACGCCGACACGCTCTGCGCGTACGAATGGCACACGTACAGGCTGCGGCTCGCTGTCCTCCTCCTCCTCCGCAGGCCGAGCAACCTCGAGGCCGACCCACCACGCGGACGAGATCGTTAACGTTCCCGATCCCTGAGAAGTACTCGAGGCGGAAAGATTTCGGGAAACCGTGGGCGCAGCGGAAAGCTGAGATACGGGGCGAGAACTTGCCCCTTGCCCCGTTCTTCCAGTAGGAGCCAGCTTGGTGGCTCTCTGCTTTGTATCTATTGTGGACTGTGGACTTTGGGCTTTGGACTCTGCATTCGATCCCTTGCCCCGTACAGCATCATGTATCTCGTTCACTCTCGCTCGCTATCTCCTAGCTGCCTAGTAGCTCAGGAACCGTATGTACGCTCGTCTCTCGCCTTGTTTTCTTCTCGTTCTCGTTGTCGCGCTATCATGATCTCTTGAATGTCACGGACTTGGACGCGTTCCGGAATCCCTGTGGGGCGTTGGGCAGAAATCAGGCCACGTCGTCATTCACATCATTAAATCAGCCTGTGCGTGGCCTGTGATCCGAGTCCGGGCGTGGTGTGTTGAGGCGGATTCGCGGAGTTGACGGGAAGCATCCGGAGTTCGCTTCTTTTCCTCTTCCCTCCTCCTTCAACTCGAGAGGACACAATCGCAGCCACGACCGCATCCGTCCTTTCTACCTTACTGTGCGTGGGCCCTAGTAAACTCACTCTCACTTACTGACTCACACACTCTGCAGCGACGGGCACTTCTGATCATTATGGGGTACGTACTCCTACGCATGCGCATGCTGGCGACTATGCGTGGTGCGCTAGTACTAACTATGACCCTACTACCATATACATAGCGAGGGACTTTATATCGATATCCGGACGTTGCTCCCGCGCGTCACGGTCATACGTCTCCCAGACCAGTACAGGTACGCGCCACTGCAGGGAAGCACTCTGGGACCTGGCAATTCTCCTGAGATGCCGCGGTCGTTCGGTACGGCGACGACTCCAGTGCTTCTCGACGCGCGCGAGATAGCACAGATGATGCAGCTTGTCCGCTGGAACGAACATTCCGCGTATGATCTGCGTCGTGCGTTGGGGACGAATAGTGTCAAGAGGGCTATGGCTGCCTCAGTACGAGTGTCCCCCGTGCCTCCGCGCCAGGAGTGTACCTTTGCACCTGGCCCTGGCGCTGCACGTCCCGCTGTTCGAGATGCAGACCCGGTGTCTTTTGCGCCTCATATTCGGGCTCAGGCTTGGGAATGGGCCTTAGGTCCCATTCAGATGCTTGTATTTACTACTGAAAGCTTGGTCGATGTCGAGGAGGGACCCGGGTCGGACTCGACCTCAGATTCGGCGGCGACTCCCCCGTCCGCCGCGCCTCTGGATCTAGCTGCGGAGAAATCGTCTACCACCAGTCCCGGGCCTCTGCACGAGTGGCCACAACCGACGTCGTCGGACGCCGATGCCTCCGCCGTCGACTGCCAATGGCGTGCGCCTCGGTCTCAGGCTCAGACTCCCAGCCGCGAACGCGACCCATGGACGGCGTTCAGCACCTCCAACACCAAGTCCAAGAAGACTCGCAGCCAGGTCTCGAAGCCGAGCCGTAGAGACCGAGAGAACGTCCCGCCGTCGACTCAGACTCGGAACGTTCGACGAGGATCCGCATGATCCTTCATCTCACACCGTGAACTCATGCAGATATCAGTATTGTAATCTAGTTAGGGTATGTACTCCATGTCGCTGTCTTGCTATGTCTCTGTCCTCCGTTTTCTTCTTCTCGCTACAATCTATGTCGGTTTCCGTGCTTTCCAATCAAACCTTGAAGTCACGTCCCTCAAGCCTACTTTCAAAGCAAGTTCCATTCCATTCCTAAAACCCCAAAGCAAGCAAGATATAATACAAGATAGCACTAGAACCACTGCACAGCAAAACGCAAAGCCAGCGATACGAGATGCAGACGAGAGCAGGACACACGGAGAGGTCATGATGAGCGGGAAAAAAACGAGATAGCGAGGTAGAGCGATGTGTAGATAGAGAGCAGATGGTGTGAGGTGGAGGCCGCGTGTGTGATGGACACGCGAGGGTGGATGGGGAGGATACAGGACACGGGACAGGGGAGAATGACCAGCGGGGTAGAGTGAAGAGGGGACGCGACGGGATACGCAGCGGCGGTGGATGAGGAAGGTACGCGAGACACGAGACAAGTATGTCGAACGGGATGGAGGCGATAAGACAGTGTTATACGTAGAAAGTAGATAGCGCGGGACGGTACACGTTGAGCTTGATAGACGACGGGTAGGCGATGAACGAATTGGGCGACGGGTGAGTGAGCGGAACGGTTCTGGGTGCGGGTGGATGCGACGGGCGGCGATGGATGGACAGGCCAGCGACGACGGCGAGACGGCGGACGAACATTACAAAGCGCGCCTGCAAGAACGAGCATTCATCAGCCTCGACGTCCACCCGAGCAAGACACACTCATCGAAGTGCCAAAGGAGACACGCAACACAATCCAGACTACAGTTCATGTAGTATAATAGCGCTGCTCGTCATCTTTGTGTCGCGTCAGTCCGAGTACGAAAACGAAACAGTCAGAAGAAAGACGTACGTGGACGAGTATTATCGCACGCTTCTTCGAAGAGGAAGGGCAGGTCTGCGGTGTATAGTACAATACGGTGCGGTTGAGTTGGGTTGTTGCCAACGATACAGCAGACGTGTCCGGCAGGTTGAGGGTATAATGCTGCCCATCGCCCACAGTCAACCTCTCATCAACGAATGGCAGGAGGAGAACCAGGACGCACCATAATTGAGGTTTAAATTTAGAGTTGGTGCTGGGGGGTATGGGTCATTCATCGCGGTGTAGGTGTACTGTAGCGATATGGGGTCGTCTTCTGTCGTCCGAGCGCTCGCCTCGTTGGAGAAAAAAGCACGCGGCGGTGACCGTGTTGCGTGAATGAATGAACGAACGAACGCGCAGGTCGTCATCGTATCGAGGAGGTTGCGGTCGTCCTCTGTCCCATGAGCAGCGCGCGCGGTTCAGTTTCGGTCTGGATGGAGAGGGGTGGACGCGTGAGTGCAGGGCGTAGACGTCAAGCAGATGAACGTACAGAGAAATCAAAGTTAAGAGCGCGGGATTTGAGCGCGCTGCCTTGCGAGCTCGCAACTGGACTGGAAGGCGACGAATAACGTGTCGACGTCGCGGTGAACAACGTGCTCAAGGTAGTTGGCGACGCGTGGAAGCAGAGCAAATGGACGAGAGACGCAACGGGGCGGGTGTGCTCCTAGGAGAACGATGACGCGGCGCGCGGTCAACGATGCAGCGGTCGGCGTTCAACTCGAATGTGCCGTCGTCGTTACAAAGCGTGTACTCGTGCAGTATTGTAATCTAGAGGGGCTGTGTAATCCATCTCGCTGTCGTGCTATGCCTTTGTCGTTCATGTTGGGTGGCGGGCATTGCTGGAGAGGGGGTGGCAGGAGATCGGGATCTGCATCCGCACGCGAATCTTGCGCGCCTGACGTCGACCTTGACCTCCCCTCGTCGTCGTCGACGCGTTTTCGGATCCAATGTTCGTGCGCGCGGACGTCCGAGGCGGTTACAATTGTGCACAAGAGAGCGTGGGAGCACTTGGCGGAGAGAACGCGCGGAAACGGAAGCATTCGCTCCGAGCGTGGCTTGTCCTCTTTCCTCCCACATCCCACTTCCAGCGCACAACCCTCCAAACGCGCCTTAGATTCACCAGAATGGAGCGTCGATTTGACGACGCGTTTATCGACACCCGAACGCGGCGAGAGCTCCAGGCTCTCTGCAAGGTGCGCGCTCATGTGTCGCGGGTGGCAAGCTCGACGCCGACTGACTGCTTGTGTCGCAGAGCAACGGCCTGTACGGAAAGGGCTCGGATTTGGCCCTCAGAGAGAGATTGCAGGGGCTTAAGGGCTCTGGGTGCGTTCTGCTCGCTGCGCGTTGTGGCATGTGCTCATCGTTGTCGCCGCTAGCCACGACGGCCAGGTCCCCAAGATTACGATGCCCAGCAAGAGGCCTGGCAGCGCTAAGACGGCGAGCAAGAAAGCGAGCGGCAGACGCGGTGTGCGGGCCCAGGCGAGAGGTGCGCACGCTCACAGGGGCGATGTGGCCACAGAACCGTGCTCACCAACGCGCAAGCCCACGACGACGGCGAACCTCAAGACGTGCTCATGGAAGATGCATCCCCGTTTGCGCTTGGTGTGCAGGTTTTCTCTCTGTTGGCTGCGGCGCTCGGTGGACAAGGTGCGTGTGCCCGCCGTCTTGGCCACGATCTTGCCACTTATACACGCGTTCTCACCACAAGACGCCATGGATATCGATGTTCCCGCGATATACGCGAAGAAAGCATCACAACACGAACGCGTCTCGCAACCCTCGCTGTCTCGTATGTCGTGTGGTCGATCCTGCTCGACCGCGTGCTCATCGTTGGCCACACATAGCACAAGCCACTTCTGCCCCTCCCGATGAGAGCGATGGCAACATGCTTCTCGTCATTGCTCGGACGCCGCGTTTAGGTACGTCTGCGCCGCGGCGGCTTGCCACTTGTGACCATTGTATCCTGACCTCTTCGCTGTAGCACAACAACAGCAACTGCCGCCTTCGAGCGACAGCATCCCCAGCGTGACCTCGCCGACACTCCCCACAACCTCTCACTTTGCCGCCGTCACGGGCTCAGAGCGCGTCGCCGCGGATGGTGCGTCGCGCTTTCTCGCCACCCGTCGGACTCGGACTCGTACTCAAGTGCTGCATCATCTAGATGTCTCGCCTCAGACTGAGGAGCTCGTCGCCGGAGCAGCAGAGCTCCAGCCTGGTGCGTCTTGCCGCGGTTGCCACTGGTGACTTGTGCCTATCGCATACTGATCTACTCGTTGCAGAGCAACAACCGTCCCCTTCGAGCAACAGCATTCCCAGCGTGACCTCGACGCCACTCCCCGCAACCTCTCATGTCGGAGCCGCAACGGGCTCAGAACTCGTCGCCGCGGATGGTGCGTCGCGCGTTCTTGCCACCCGTCGGACTCCGTACTCAAGTGTTACCCCACCTAGACCTCTCGCCCCAGACTGAGGAGCTCGTCGCTGGAGCAGCCGACATCCAGCCGGACGGTACGTCGTGGTCCCCATGTGCGCGCCCGTACTGTACTCAAACTCGCTTTAGATCCTGCGCACGCCGCCGGTGCAGACGACCTCCACCTGTCCCCGCCTCCATCTCCCAAGAAGCCCAAGACGAAGACGATCGCCAATGCGAGGGAGAGAGCAAACCCTATGTCTACCGCTCGCCGCCCCATCCGCGCACCTGTGAACGGTACGTCCCCCTTGCCGATGTCGTTGCTGACGCTGACGCTGCGTAGCGTTGCAATTCGATGCTGGGCACTACGACTCGAGCGTCCATTCAGAAGTGGCGAGCTCGTTACTCGGGCTTGCGGATATGAGGAGGACTTCGACTCCGAGCCCGACGGGTGGTAAGTTCTTCATCGCAGGCACGCTCTGGATCTGAACGTTCTCCAGAACACTCGCCGGCGCTTCCACTAGAAGAACAAGGACCGACAGCGCCGCCACCAACGCCAGAAGAACAAGGGCCGCCATCACCACCAGAAGAACAAGAAGAACAGGCGCCGGCTCCGACTCGCAAGTCCCCGCGTAACCATCCTCCTCCAACTCCTGCTCCGGCCGGCAGGAAACCTCGCAGTGAGGGACCAGAGTACGTCCTCCCTCCCTCATTCCTCCGACCCACTGACTGATTGACAAACGAACTTGTAGATCCCCGCCGACAGAATCGCAACCCGCCGCGGCCCTCTTCCCGCGCAAGACAAACACGCCATTCGACGCGCTGCTGCAAGTAGCCGTCGTCGCGGGGAAGCAGATGGGGACGAGCAAGGGGAAGACGACGAGGACGACGAAGGGGAAGAAGCCGACTAAGGCGGAGTTGGCGCTTGCGAGGAAGAGGAAGCGGGTTGTCACTGCGGTGAAGAAAGGGCGGGCAGCGACGCCCGCACCTCCACCTCGCGGTAGGGCGTGCACACCTGCACCTGCACCTAGCCGTAGGGCATGCACGCCTTTCCCGGGCGACGTCATGGATGAGGACGAGGATACCGAGGACGACGACTCAGACGACGACGGGATGGACGTCGACACCCGCCGGCGCCCTGGTTGGCGTGCCCTTACGCCTCAGCCTGACGATCGTCGCTCCCCTTCTCCCGACAGCGAATCCGACGAATCCGAAGAAGAAGAAGAGGAGGAATACGAGTACCACCGCGCGCCCACACCGGAACTCATACCCTACTCCCCCTCCCGCTCGCCATCGCCTATCCCATCCTGCTCAACTCGAACCTACCCCGTCACGCAATCCTCCCGCGACCCACTCACGACCGATCGTCGCGACAAACTCTGTCGCGAGGACCTGGGCGATCGATGGCCTTACACGGAAGAGGACGAGAAGAAGTATCCGCCTTGGACGTGGACGCCGACGGCGCTTGATCCCCAACGTCAGGGCGCACCGCCTACCGTGACTCTGCAAGGGAAGGGCAAGGCGCGCGCACCGCCTAGGAGATGTCTGCACTTCCCCGCAAAGGGAGAGGGCTTGGAGATGTGGGCGGAGTACACGAAGAGGCCCTGGGAGCATTGGACGGAGGAGGAGTTGGAAGAGTGGGAGGAGAAGTGGGGGGAGTTGGTTGTGGAGCCGGATGAGGTGAGGAGGTTGTGAGGAGGGAAAGGTGGACGGGCGATGGGCGACGGGCGATGGGCGATGGGTGACGGAAGGATGGACTTGCGGACGACGACTACGACGACGAACAGAACCACGACTACAACCATACGCGGACACAAGACCAACACTGGCGCACGGAAACTGGACACGACGCACGACGCGTGCGCCGCGTGATCTCCCCTCTACACTGGTACGTACTCACTCCCACCTCTACGCGCTGACTGGTCTGACGAGTACCCGACAGAGGACGACCGCAACCGACGACGAACTCGTTTCGTTCATTCACGCACCACTCCACCCACCGCCGCGTGATCTCTTCTCCAACGAGGTGAGCACTCTTTACCTTTCTCCTCTCCACCGTCGCTGACTCGGACGGAAGACGAACCCTATATCGCTACAGTATACCCCCCAACCGCGATGAATGACCTATACCCTCAAGACCAACACGGTCAATTGTAAATTATACCCTCAATTATGGTGCGTCCCGATCGCGATCCGTTGATGAGAGGCTGACTGTGCTGTGGGCAATGGGCAGCATTTATACCCTCAACCCTCAACTTGCCGGACACGTCTGCTGTATCGTTAGCAACAACACAACTCAGTACTGTACACCGCCGACGTGCCCTTCCCCCACGAAGACGCGTGCGATAATACTCGTCTACGTACGTTTTTTTTTGGCTGCTGCTGCTACTCCCGTGCTTTGGCTGACGTGGCACAAAGGTGGCGAGCAGCGCTAGTATACTACATGCACTGTAGTCTGGACCGTGTTGCGTGTCGTCTTCGGTGAGTGTTGTTCGGTGGCTGGGAAACGAGGCTGATGTATCCTTGGTCTTGCAGGCCGCTTTATAATGTTTGTCCGCCGTCTCGCCGTCGTCGCTGGCTTGTCCGTCCATCGCCGCCGCAATCGCATCCACCCGCACCAAGAACCGTTCCCCCCGCGTTCGCCCATCCACCCGTCTCCGCACACCCCGTCCAATCCGTTCATCGCCTACCCGTCGTCTATCTCGTTCAATGTGTCCCGTTCCGCGCTATCTACTTTCTATGTACAACACTGTCTTATCGCCGCCATCCTCTCTCCCCTCTCGTCATTCTACATACTTGTCTCGTGCCTCTTGTCTCGTGTCGCGTACCTTCCTCATCCACCGCCGCTGCGTATCCCGTCGCGTCCCCTTACTCTTCACTCCATCACGCTGCCTCCTCATCCGCCGCCGCAGCGTATACCGTTGCGCCCCCTTACTCTTCACTCCATTCCGCTGGTCATTCTCATCGTGTCCCGTGTCCCGTGTCCTGTACCCTCCTCATCCGCCATTGTGTGTCTATCACACACGCGCCCTCCACCTGCTCTCCGCTCTACCTCGCTATCTCGTTTTCCCCGCTCATCATGACCTCTCCGCGTCCTGCTCTCGTATCGCTATGTACCCTGCTTCGCGCGTTGTACTACCCCTGCTGTGCAGTAGTTCTAGTGCTATCTTGCTTACTTTGGGTTTTAGGAATGGAATGGAATTTGCTTTGAACGTGGATGGGTCGTGACTCGGAGCGATGTGAAGGTGTTTTATTGCGAGGCAGAGAAGGAGAGCGCGACAGGATAGCAACAGATACATAGTAGCAGACAGCGATGTTGAGACATACCTTACCTAGGTAGATAACGATAGATGGGAGTGCGATGGGGACAGCGTGCGGGGAGCGGGACAACATGAGAGCATATGAAGAATTGGGACAACGATGGGATCAACTCGGGGAACTGTACTGGAAATGAATGAGGGGAGGAGGGTAGTAAAGATGAAACCGAGGGGAATGCAAGTCATGATTCAACCACTGGCAGTGGTCAAAACCTCGCAGACTTCTCGCCCGTGACGAGGTCCATGATGTCGCACCACCGCTCAGACCACGTCCGCTCGTGAGCAGGACGACGGTACGGATGGACACTCGGCTCGTACTCCTTCCCGGACGGGATGTTTCGCCCGAGCTTCGCCTGGGCCCACTTGCGCTGCGTCTCGAGGAACGCCCCCGCACCGGAGTGGTACATCGCCCACGCCGCGATGTTATCGCTCCAGTCGCTCGTCAAGTCCTCTTCTTCCTCCTCCTGCTTCTGCTTCACGACGGGTGCATGACTCTGCGCCTGGAATTTCGCGATAAGAGCGTCGGCCTTACGCATATACGCAGCGTATTCGTCGGGAATAGGATGATTGAACTTGATCGCGAGACTCTCGAAGAAGCGCATCTTCTCAGCCATGTGCTCGGCGAATATCAGGAGGTCCGCCTTCTCTGCGGCTAGGCGGCGATGGTACAGCGTCTTTGCGAGACGCGTGCGGAGATCGTCTTTTGCTGCGCCGGTAGCCCTGCTCCTGACGCGCGAGGGGAGTTGAGCGAGGAGGAAAGAGATGTGGGCTGGCGTGAAGGCGAGCGATACGAGGGGGTCGACGGCTGGCGATGGTACAGGTTTGGCGGTGGGAGAGAGCGGCGATTGGGAACGTGGTCCCAGTGGTTTCTTCGCGTGAGAGCGAGCATGACGACGTTCTCCCTCTTCCCAGAGGAAGCCGGACGACGGAATGTTGAAGTTCGTGACATTCGTGAAAGGCATCGTGCCGACGGGCGATACGTCTTGAATGCCTAGAGAAGTCAGGAGGCTCGGGGTCCCAGTCGTCGGTGAGACATCGCCAACGGGCAAGGAGATCTCGTCTCCATTGCAAGCAAGAGGGCTGCGCTGGATCGGCTTGTATGACTTGCGAGGGAGGAGCTTGATGTCTGCGAGGTCCACTCGGGCCTTACGACCGTCCAGCCTGTCCCGCGACGCGTCATTATTAGAGATCTAGGTATTAAATCAGGCATGAAGCATACCACTCGAACGAAACCATGCGCGATGCCTTCGGGTTGACGCGTTTGACCGCCGGCTCCTTCGCCGCCTGTTTTCCGTTTCAGCCACAGTCACCTCGGTGTACGCGTGAAATACGCACCGTCGTAGCGCGTAGGACCTGCTGCAGAGCCTGAAGGCCAGAGACCATAGGGATTGAAGTCATGTCCATCGCGTCGTGCGGGAAAGTGCAAAGCGAGAGGACAAGAGACGATGCTTCCGTCTCCGCTGTTCCGTCCGAACTTCAACCCACCGCCAGACCACGCATCAAAGCGTGCGTCAAATTACTCCGCCTGCTCACATGGAGACGTGCGTGGTCTGCTGAACGAATGGTGGTCGCCAGCTTGTATGCCATTGCGCTTCTAAAAATAGGACGACGTGCGGAGACCCTTCCATGATATGCATCCGCTCCACTGGCATGTCGGGGGATACACGTTGCAATACTATTTATGGTAGGATGCTGCTAGTGTGACAGAGAGAAATTCTACATGGACGAGAGTACTAGTAGGACACAAAGCGATGACGATGTCGGAAAGCAGGGAACAGAGCAAGGACACATGTACGAGTGGAACGATAGCAAAGCGAGTACCTGAGAAGGACCAAGACACGAGACGACGCGATTAGTCCGTGGTGCAACTTCTCGAACGCGCCTCCGAAACCGTAACGAGATCAACCATATCGTCCCAACGCTCTCTCCACGTCCTCTCGCGGGGTCTAGCTTCAGGAGGGGGACGGCACTTGATGAGTCCGAGCGCCATCTTGACCATGGGTCTGGGGACGCGAGCAACCAGAGAAGTCGCGTTGCCAGAGACTTGTTCGAGTTTGGCTTCGGCGCGCTTCAACTCCTTCTCCATCTTCCGAAGTTCCAAGTCAATCCGACGCGTCACTACACACCGTCGAAGATCGAGTCGTCCGACCGCACGTCTAGCCGTTATCTGTTCAGCGATCGTCGCGTAGTCGGATTTGGTGGGATTTGAAGGGAGGACGAAAGGTTTGATGATGATCTTGGGCTTGGGCTTTCGGCCGCGGCGCTTCCTCTTCGACGGCTTGACGCTGGGGGTAGGGACGTGAACGAGAGGTTTGTCGGGCTTCGAGTCGACGGGTCGTGGGCAGATGCATGTAGGAGGCGGTGATAGATCGCTAGACTCGTAAAGCTCTATGCTGAAAACGGCAAGGACCAATGTGGAAGACTCGAGACAGCGTACTGGCTCTGCAGGAGGAGGAGGAGGAGAAGGAGTGCAAGTGGCGCCCACAGTCGACTTCTGCTGCAAGATTGGCAAGATGGGCATCAAGACTGGCGCAGAAATTTCGATGTCGAGATTAGGGAATAGGTATTCGTCGGATGGTACTTTCCGCCTTTTGAACTTGAAAGTGCCGGGTTTCCAGGGAATAGGGGTACGCTCCTTTCGCGGCTGCCCAGTGACGTCGGCGGCGAGCACGATGGCAATGCAGTACGACTCGTCTACGAGTAGTTAGCCACAATACTCTAGGACTGTGACAAGTGTAGTGCGAAGTACCTAAAGGCAATGTCGATACATGAGGTCCGGCCAGAGGGCTGCTGCGTTTGGGCTTCCAGCCTGAGTGCGTTGTACGACTTCGTGCCATCGAGTCGCCACGGTCCAGCATCGCGTCGCGTGGACTACTTGAAAGTTCACGTGTAAGAGCGCGTAGCGAAGTTACACGTTGAACGTACGAGGTCACCTCGGGCGCGCGGCACTCGTCGTCCTCGACGCGTCGTGTGTTCTGGATCAAGTATATCAGATACGCATCATTACAGAAACAGTTCACGCACACACCGATGTAGCACGAGAATATTTGGCAGCGCGTCTTGATGGTAACGAGTGTGGAGTTGTAGCCTAGGCGCGGAGACGAGAACAAGAGACGATACTTCCGCGTCTGGCTTCCGCGGAGTGTAATGGGCTCATCGGTTATTATCCCCGATCCGCCATTCCTGATCTTCGTTCCATCTCTCTGCGCCTGGACGAGGGTCGCAATCGTCTGCGCTGGCTTGAGTCGACACTTCGCACCGGCAGCTGGTTTCTGGACCTGTCTACACCTGGTCATAATCGAAAGTTCGAGCGACAGGTAAACCGGCAACGTGGAGTGTCCTGCACACTGCACAGTGCAGGCCGTGCTTGCCCCGTCACGTCCGTTGACCGGTCCATCAAACATTCTCACGACTCGAGACACAGCAGACTCGGACCTGTGCTGCAGGATGGGCGTTCCTTAGAGCATTCACTGCTTTCCCGTCGACTCCGGCCATGCGCGATCTGCGTTGAGCTACAATCGCAATTCCTGCCCGCTCGGTGTTTGCAGCTTACGCGATACTGTCGTGTTACTGTGCGTAGGCGTATGCATCTACTTGGGATCCAACCACGCTGCACGTCGCCCGCCGTTCGAATCAAATAGGCCAGACTAGTCTGCCTACTGCGATGGCTTGGGCACCTGCGTAGGCGGCTGTAGTGCCCTTCCTGGTCACCTCACTGCTTATGGCGAGTCGCACTGTCTCGCTCCGGGTTTTGAAGGCTTCGTCGGTCGTCCACCTGCCGATTGACAGCCTTCACGATTGCCCGCTTTGCCAGTACGTCGCGGCTTTCCTCTGAAATATATCTATCAGGAGAGGTCGATCGCTGAGATTGCTCTTATACAAGGCGTACGAACAGCGATATCTACCACCACTGGCGGTTTTGCACAGTGGTAAGGCTGCGTTGCTCTTGCGTCTTCCTGTGACACGCCGCTCAGACACGCCCGAAGTCTCCGCATCTGCAATTCGCGCAGAAGGCTCATCAGCGCGCCGAGATATGTGAACGGCGCGTGCGTCAGTGCAGTTTCGTGTTTCGTCTACAGTTGTTGGTCAAGACGATCCTCCGCGCTGTGCGGGCTGTCACGGGTACTACAAACAACCTGCCTATCCACCGTTCATCCGGGATTAGAGCGGGACGCAGTGCTTCACTGAACTTATAAACCTGTCCATCGGTGTTTCTTCATCGTCTACTTGCTTTTTCCCTTCCGACATGCTCCGCCGCACGAAGAAGACCGAAACGCTAGTGACAACGCTCAAAGTCTCTCTCACCTCGCTCAAGGTCGCGCGTGAGGCAACAGATGGCATTCCTATCGTTCAACAGATCCTCGGCTCCGCAATCGTCATCTTAGAGGCTGCGCTTGTGCGTTTTTTATTGGCCCGCAACCGTTACGAGTGGACTGACTTCCTTTTGAAGCAACTGCAGACGGGCAGCGAGGCCGTGCTGCGGCTCGCAGAGACGTCAGCCAGGATAGCCTCGAGTGTCCACGAAGTGTCGAAGAACAACCCTACGGCGCTTGATGACCCGCTGACCACGAGCCTCGACAACCTGAAGAGGTACGACTATGCCGGCCCTCCAGTCTTTCTCCTTCTTATGCGTGTCCCCAGAACCTTCCAGACCATGGAGAGTTTCATCCAGGAGGCAACTACTGGCGGAATCCGCCGTCTCGTTCGTCAGTTTGGTATCGCGGACAAAGCGCGAGAAATGGAACACCTGTTGAATACCGAGCTCCAAGCGTTCATGGTGCGCAACGACAAAAGGCTCGGGCGTATTACTGATAGTATCCGCCAGGCCGCAGCCACCATTGTGGCCAACTCTCGGCTTAGGAAGATCGAGGACGGTACGGTCAAGTATGACGGCGAGGTCCGTTGAAAATCCCTCATTGTCTTACCGCGACGAGGCTCAAGTGCGCCAGTTCCGCAGACTGCGTGGGTCCGATGTCGAGAAGTCCTACGGCGTTCTTCACCAGGAGATCCACGAGGACGAAACAGGCACAGTCATCGGCACTGTGACGTTCGAGAAGGCGGTTGTGAAGAGAAATGTCATGATCCTTCGTTCTGTTCGCCCCGGACCCGTTTCACCCGCCACCGCCACCGCGGTTTCAAAGCAGACGGTTATCGGGACCACGGACATCTCCGTGTTATACGACGAACACCTGCTGCAAGACCTAAGGTGCGCGGCGCTTCTCTCTACGACGAAGCTTACCTGGACGCAGTTTGATACGCCCAGGGCATCCCGGGCTCGCAATCTTTTACGGATCCACTGCGCGCGACTCCATCCGGAGATTTTCGGCGATTCAAGGCGGTATGGGACTCTCCTTTTCCCATTCACTGGTTCCTCATAAGATACTACCAAGGAACAATCGATTACAAAGGACTCGTTCAATCCCGCGAACTCGAATTTCGCGCAAAGACGGCACTGAGCACGGTGAGCGCAGCCATGCATTTCGCATGCACAACGCCACGTTGACCTTGAATGGATATAGGCTGTCAAAATCCGTGTGCGCGCTATCGAATGTCTCCTCGTGCGCTGCTAACGGCTTTCAGAGCGCAATGGATCATTTGGTTGCTAATGGCGCGGTATGGTTTCCGTTAGGCGAAACGCCCATCATGGTCAACGAAGCTGGCGAGCCTGTCATCGGTGTATTTGACGATATCACCGAGATAGGAGACCTACCCCCCTTGGGGCCGTTTGCGTATAACCACTTGCAAACAGTACGTCCCGTCCTCCGCGTACTTCCGGACCTAACATCGTTGCGACCTACGAGGTGTACTTCACCGGCGGTACTCATGCGACGCGTCCGCCCGAACAGGCAACCTTCGCGAGCTGCTTCTCCGGCAGGCTGCAGGGTTGGATCGACGCGACCGACAAAACAGCGCCCGCTTATGTCACACTCGCAAAAATTCTCGGCATCCTCGGAGATTTCAAGGCGACATATGCATACTACAGCCTGTGTTTTCCGATCGTCTCGGCTCGGTCTGGGGTTATGAACCCGTTTGCGAGCGTCGAACCCATGGAAGCCGAATTCAATCCGTGGCAGCGCCGACTTGCCGCGATCCTCTCTGGGTGCCCCAAAGACAACGTCTTGAACGTGGGATTGAATATGCAGGATGGAGGGATCAACTGTAAGTCCCTTCTGCTTCTGTGTCAGCGGCGTGCATGTTGACAGCGGCTAGGGAACTGTTACTACTCCCATGAAGATTACGAATGGCAGGAAGCTATCTTTATGCAGCCGCTACCCGACGACATGAAGGGTTTGATACAGTTCTACTTGCAAGCTAATACGGCTGTGGAGGACGCGGGGATTCTGTCAGTGCCACTGCATGGATTGCAGTTTCTTGAACAGTGTATTCCATAGCTATCCGTACTATTTTCACGAGGCATGCCATGCTGAGAGTCGGGGGATGTACTGTACTACCTTACACAACGGTGAAGTAATGTTGTATTCCCATGAAGTTAGAACGACCGGCGAGAAGAATCTCCACGTCATACGATTATGAGAGAAAGTGCCCGGGTCCACCAGTCCCCTGTGCCCTTAAGTCGACCGTGCGCATCCGGACCACCATTGTGGCGAAGCAGATCGACGGTGGGCGCGAGTAGGATATCGCTGTGGATATGATCGCTGTCCATGAGGTTCTGCGGGACGAAATGGTCTCGCAAAGAGTCGACCGTCCCGCGTGCAGGATCACCGGTGTACGGCATCAACAAGGAGATAAATTGGGTTGGCTGGGAATGCTGAAGTTCGCAGGACTCGCTGCAGGTGACGCATCACTATGGTATTTTGAAGGCCTAGGAATGGGCAGTCTTCCTTCCTCAACAGGTGCACGTGTACTCCATGCTGAGCCCCGGCCGGCAGCATGAAAGGTGGGGAGGTCTGAAACGTGAACGGGGACAATCGCAGCGAACCAACTGACTCCGAGGAACGAAGCAACAGGATACAGCATCGGGCGATCTGTTCCTTGCGGCAGCCTGAGTGTCCAGTCAGAGAGGTCGGACTAGGGTTACTGCAAGCCCAAATCCAAGCTGCAGCAACCAGAAGTATGTATATTTGACTGCGCGGACAACCCTACAGTCAGTCTACAGATGCAGTAACCCCGAATTCGGAAGAAGGCACAGGTCAGACTCGGAGGGCGTACGCAAGACAACACGAGAGCGAGGGAAGGGATACAGGGCCGATAGTGCTGCTGAAGCAGAGGAACGGGGAGCCGTGTCAATGGGACGTCGACGAAAGCTATGACTGGATATGAGGCTTTCACAGCCTACAGCCTAAACGCCGTCAGCCGAGTCGCGCGAACAACGAAAGCAGCACCGTAGAGTGTGTATTTGGAGACCAGGTTAGCGGCTGCTCCGTCCACACGCGACAGAATACTGTATATAACGCACTGGTTCACGATCCAACGACGACTGAGGATGCGAGAGGGACGACCAAGCGACATCCGACGAGGTGCAAATAGCCAAGCCCGAGTATTCCGAGTCCACAGCTATACTGTAGGATGCGGGAACACCAGAGCAGAGTAGGAAGAAAGAACATAGCGCAGAGCAACATGACACAGCGTATAATAACGACAACACGACAGCGATGATATACAACAGGATGCAGGATGAATGATCATGGGTGCAAGGATGGATACATACCGTAAAGGGGACAAGACAGACGGAAAATGGGAAGAGGAAGAGGAGGAGAAAACGTGCATGAGGTATGAATGCTGTAGTCCGAGAGCCCGATGACTGGATACGCGCGACGTGGAGCTTAAGGTGAGAAAATGCATGCTGGGAAGACGGACGGATGATGTGACGAACTACGAGCAAGATGACTGGATACGGGCGGGGCAGGATACTGGAAATGGATAGAAACGATGACACCGGAGCGCGAAGGGCCCGCGGATTGCAACGTGGGCCGCAAATGCGCACGCTGGGAGGTAGGCCCGAGTACACGCTTCGCTGTAATCAAGCGCGTCAGCTCCGAGTCGCCTAAACCACGAAACACAACCCAGGAAACACTACACACCTTCAACAAGCGACCAACGCACTCCCTTCGCGCCGCAACGCCGGCTTCACGTCCTTCGCCCCCGTCCCAACCACCGCCGCAGTCTTCGGCACCGACAGACCCGTCCTAGGCTTCGGCACCGGCACAACCTGCTTCCCCTTCCCTCCCAAAACCTGTCTCAACTTCATTCGACGCTCGACAAGCACGAGCCACGGCCCGAGCTGCAGACGCTTCCTGGGTCGGAGGACTCCACGTTGCGTGTTGGACGAGGGAGGTGTGCCTTTTGCTGGGAGGGGCATAGGCGTCGGGATGGGTGCGAATATAGATCTTGAGCTCGTGCTTGGTGGTACTGGTAGGGATGCAGAGGACGAGGTGACGGCCGGGCCGACACCCATAGCAGCTCTCGCGCGCGCCAGAACGCCAGCTACAAGACCCAGACCGACGCCGACATTCGGAGCGGAAGAGGGCGAGCGTTTGTCCTTATTGTGAGCGAGGAGGGCGCGTCGCAGTGCGCTCTTGATGACGCCTTCTTTGTACGCGTTGGCGAGGCGTCTGCGTTTCGGTTGCGAGGACTTGGAGGACGAGGGTTTGGCGGGCGGTGGGGCAGGTTGGCGGTACGCGACGCGAGTGGAAAGAGATGGCATGGGTTTGGCCGCGGACGTGATAGGCGCGGACACGGGCTGTATGTGTGGTACTTCCTCGGGTTCGGGTGTTTCGCACCGTTCGAAGGACGATGCCGAGTCGTTCGCGCCACATGGTGGGAAGAGAGACAACGAGCCCGGTCCTCCACTGCGCGGCGAGCTGGAGATACTTTGCGTTAGATCTTGAGTCTTGGGGTAATGGGCGGGGCGTACCTTGGCTCGACATCCAATGTAGCACGCGACGTCGACGCTTCAGACCTGCGACGCAGTCAAAGTAAGTACGTGAAGGAGGAGGTGTGCATAAGCGACGTACTCTGCGGGAGACCGTGCAGTGCCATGTGGCGAAATAGGGGACGACGCGGGCGACACGTGCTCGCGCTGCGTCCTCTTGCGGTTGCCCGAACTCGTCGTCGGCACTTGCAAGATGAGCAAGCCACGAACTTGTGGTATGGAGCGAGTAACAAGAGTGGGAACGGGCGCTGGGCGGGCTGCGTGCATCGCGCGAGCTGGCAGAGTCGGTGAGCACGACAACTAGTGCACTGGAGAACTATGCACACCTTTCGCTACGCGGTGACACGCCTTGTAGAGCTTGCGTGCAATATAACGTTTGCGTATTGCGCTCGCGGTGGCTAGTTTGTGGAATTGCTTGTGCTTGAGCGCGCTCCTCCGGCTGAAATGTGGCTTGCAGTCAGAGTCTGGGACGTCGCCTAGACAGACTGGAAGGCTTACCGAGACAGTTTGGACTTGAACGATGTCGAGGATGTGTTGATGAAGCTCTTGAGCTGGAATGCGGTCAGACGCGCTCGCCACATGCACCAACCTGCTCACCTTGAACGCAGAACGCGCGTAGTAACGCGAGTTACTTGTTCTAGGGTATATTCCCATCGTTCTGGGGCGTTGTGGGAGTGTAGCAGAATGGATGGTTGGAGAACGAGGTCAAGCGTCGTTGCTTCCGTTCCGACCATCCGCGCTCCTCAACTTCCCACGCGCCGTCATTGTAATCGCTCGCCGCCGCTTAGACCTTTGACTACGACCGACACCGTCACGACGGCCATGGACCTCCCTTGCATTATCTACTGCCCCACCAGCCAGCTCTAACGAGGAGGAACAGATTTTCGGCAACGCATTGCAGCGCGCTGGCAGGGAATTTTCCCCCCAGCCCCGGTCGAGCCCATATATCACCATTCTCCTGCGCTCTGTGTGCTCAGCACTCCGTATACGCACAACGGCTGCACCAAACTCTCTTTCTCTGTTCTGGCCTGCTATTTGTTGCAAAAAGGGGTTTGCGCGTCACCAGTCCCTTCCTGAGCCTTTCGTTGGCAGTCCACTGCGGGGTCAGCCGCGGCTGAAGTTCAGCCGCGCCACCCGCCGGAGAACGGCTGAACGCCAGACGGCCACCAGCTTAAGTTAAGCCTGACCGTATGAAGTTCAGCACGGGCCGAGCACAATTTCCAGAGTGAAAACCAACCGTTTTTTGTCCGATTTCAGCTGGTGGTTCAGCCCTTCTGCAGCTGTTCTGAATGGTGGTTTGGACGGAGACTGGCTGCTCATAATGGCTTACGGGTGTACATTACTCTGCCTGTTTGAATAAGGAAACCACATAATCGTATTGCAAAGCCATATTAAAGACGGAACATGAGAAAGGAGTACATGAGGAGGCGAGACGTCTAGAAGTTGTTGAGCTCGGCGATGTCCTCGTTAGTCAAGTCCACTTCTGGCGACTTGCGCGCGCGACGAGCAGCGTGCTGGCGGCGGTTGCGCAGCAGCATCTTGACGAACTCGATCGTCGCCCAATCGTTCACGAACTTGCGGAGGTACGGCTGGAGCTCGCGCGACTATCCCGAGAGCGTCAGTATGGAAAATGGCTCGGCATATAGAAGAACTCACCGCTTTGAAAATGTTAGCGAGCTTCACGGTGTCTTGGCGGCGAATACCTTTCGTCTCGTCCAGACCAGCGCGGTCGACGCAGCGGCGGACGGTTCTCTGCATGACAGTGTGAGCAAACGGGCAGTCAAAGTTAAGAGCATGCACAACGCACCTGGATACGCTTATAAACCTCCTTCTGGCCTGTAAGCTTCATCTCGCGGATGAGCGAGAAGCCGTCGCCTGCGCTGCCGGTGGGTCGCTCGATGCGCGTCGACTCGCTCTCGATGACCTCCTGGACGACGGCCTGGGCCTTTTCAAGACTCTTCGCCTGCTCGAGCTTGAGCGCGGCGAGTTCGGCGGCCATGGCCTCGACTTGGGCTGGGACGAGGTGAGCACCGACGACGACGTGCATGCGTGAGGAACGCACCTTGGAGCTCCTGTGCAACGCGAGCGTCACGGGCAGCGATCTCCTTCGCCGAGAGCTTCTTGACGGTTGTCGTCTTCTTCGTAGTTGCGGGCTTGGTGACGGCCATTGTGAGCTGTAGAGCGCGCTATGAGTAACAGCGGCGGCGGCATCGTAGGGCGCATGGTACGCGCCTGTGGTAGTGCGAGGCGAGAGGGGTCGTGTGAGACGAGGGCGAGGCGAGGCGGGTTCGCGAGGCGGGGCGAGGTCGGCGGTGGGGGGCGCGGTCGGTTGGACTTAGCAGAATCGCGGGCAGCCGCCTTTTAAAGCGCAGGAGGTCAATTCTAGCTCAGCTCGTGCACGTGAGGATGATGCATGATTCAACATTGATGCATCCGAGAGTCCCGCATGCGGCGGAGGGAGATGGACGGCCCGGCCGACGACGAGACGGGATCGAAATATATGACCTGACGACCGACAGCAGCGACGACCAGTCTATCGTCCGAGTCTGCTTTTCTGCGAGAGAACCCGTTACTCGCCCAAACGCACACCACCGCAACAGTCCACCAAGCCCGAGTCCTGCGCCAATCCTGCGATGCCCAAGGATACCGGAACGAAGCACACCTGCACTTGCGGGTGTGGACAGCTCGTAGACGATCGTACAGAGCGGCGCCATTGGACAAATCCGCCCGTGTACGCTGTTGCAGCGCAGAGCAGCAGCAGCCTCCCGTTTACGCCGGGGCCCTAGAAAAGTGTGCGCAGCGTGTGCGCCGTGTGCGCAAGGGGTAATTGGCACTTTTCTCAACGACTAGAGCATGTAACATGATGGAGGTTGGTACGTCTCGCTTACATGTCCTGTTCGCTGGAAAATTGACCCCTACAAGGTCTATAGGGTCAAGGAATTTCAAGATATGACATATACCATCTGCGCACGCGGCGCACACAGTGCGCGCACTCTGCGCACACACTTGGAAATGTGCGCGCGCACTGCGCACACACTTTAGAAATGTGCGCACACACTCCTGGAATGCGCGCGCGCGCACCTCGTACGGTTAGGCTAAGACCCCATCCGGGGTACCCAAACCCCTAAGGTGGGCCGACCGGAAGGGGTCTTAGCTCTTAGCTCTACCAAATGAAAGATTTATTCCTGAAGCATGTGGTACCCTTCTGTAAGGCGTTTAGTGCGTGAATGGCTTGCGTTTGCTAAGGAATTGAGCCCCGTCTTAGTGTCCAAATTGGGCAATGCGCCTAAATATGCCCGGGATGGGTCCCTCCGCTTAGCAGCTGGTGATTGGTTGTGGTTTCTTCGGTTCAGCAAGGTTATTTGCCAATGGATGTGTCCTATTCTACTCGTGGTTAGACAAGTAATACGGCCATTTTCGCCGTTACCCAATGACACAGCGCTACCGCATGGGTACCATATTCTGGCATATATCCCTTTACGTACTTGTACCTGCGGGTGCAGGTCTCCACGCCTCACAGATCATATATCCTTTGTCAAGTGACATGTCCTGTAGGCGAGGGATAGTGCCTGGTATGTGTAATATTGCACACCCACGCCAACCCCGCCACGTCTCCGGCGTAGTGATCTTTGTTCACTACGATATTTTGCAGCTTTCATGGAGTAGATCTGCACGCCACCTCTTCGGTGAGGGGACCATAGCTTAGATTAGCCCACATATTTTCAAATGGAAGTGAATCTCCTCTCACAATGTCACATACGCATTCTCATTCTCCCTTGTCGGATAAGCGGCAGACCGTTTGAAGTCAGTAGGGTAGCTTAACTATCCTCCGGCAAGTTGGTAACACTGCTCTCAGGTCGGCCACCGTACACATGGAGGCGTTTCCACCTGTCAAGAGTCTCTTAGGTAGGATGTGCCTGTCCCGACTCTAGACACCGGTACCATCAGGTCGCTGCGTCTTGAGCAAGCAATGCCTTCCTGATTCTCTTCCTGCGCATCTTCTTCTCTCTATCTACTGGTGCTGAGATTGGGTATCATCTGGGGATGAGTATCCGGCTGTGCATCCCCTAGCTATGCGCCACAGAGCCAGGTGGGCGCTCCCAGTGGCTACCGCACTCAGAGAATCGTTCGCATCTTCAATGTCCGGTGCCAAGCAAGGGCTCTCAATACAAGTAGACATATATATTCAGAGCATGGAGAGTGGACATGAACGCCACCAGGTGCACCGTTGCTGTCTTGGCTGTTCTAATGTCCTTGCCACAGTGTTCTAAGGTTTCAGCCACACATTACGCACAGTCCCCAGCGAGCGGTGTCTTTCTTGATCGCCTCGCGCACCTGAAGACCTTCCGGATTGAAGGACTCAGGTAATACTTGTACTATAGGGGATATTTTACCTATCTCCGAAGGCCACAAAATTCCAAAGCAATGTACATCAAGCAACTGTGTCCATGCTGAACTGACTTTGACTCATTTGGGGGCAGTCGTTCTCCACAGATCAGGGACAGGGAAGAAGAGGTCATCATGGCCCACGCTACGGTAAATGGCCCATGCCTTGACATTGGCTTACGTCATGCTGGTTATCCATCGGATCCAACGGCCGTAGATATCCGGTTGTCATCGGATCTCGGCCGCAAAGTGCGCCGTCATCCATACCGTCACCATGAGTGGGAACCTCTTCACCCCACCGCGCAAAAAGCGTCCAGCAAAGCTCAACCGCTACCAGTACGGCCCTTCTCGCCGGGGCACACAGCAGCTTGAGGCCGATGGCATCATCGGGCCCGGCCCATCGCGCCAGCCCAAGAAAAACAAGAAGCAGAATGGCCCCAAGCCTCGAGAGGATCCGTTCCTTCCTGGACAGCCCAAACAGAGTCGGGCACAGATCCAGGAGAGCGCAGCGCGTGCTATACAGGCATCTGGCGTTCCCAGGGCCAACAATCCACGCTTGGTAGCCGACGAGGACGTAACCGACAACGAAGCACCACCGTTTGACAACGAACCGCTTCCGCAGCCGAGCCCTCACGTACCACGCTATCCAAAGCCTGCACAGCGTGCGCCACGGTCTCGAAAGCCGCGTCCCGAGAAGACCCGCGTGTACGCGAATTGGACCACGCTGCTGCCGGAGCTACAAGACCCGTACTTGCGCCGCAACGCTACGGACGGGGGGCCACACCGTAACACGTGCACCGACCCAGTGTGTACGAAGCACATTGCAAATGTGACATGTGTCTTTTGGGACAGTACGTGACACATCATCCACTAATTTACCCCGCTGACCCGCTTGCAGAGTTCGAGAAACGTGTTTTCAGACATTGCGAGCACGATCCCTTGGCAAAGCAGATAGTGGCTGCGGGACTCTTTCCGTCGGCGCCGGACAACCCCCGCTTTGCATTCTGCGTTAACCTGCTCGACTTCTACTTCCACCTGTTCCATCACTCAGCGGACTCTGCCACTGCAGCCGCTGCATCTATATCCGCATTCCACCGAGAGCGCGGATACATTCTGCGTAACAGACGCGTAAGTTCTCGTTATTTGCATGTCCTTTCCACTCTTACAGTGCGCCAGGGCCAAACAATCAGTGAAGGCTACAAGAGACCTCTCCAGTTCGCTATACAGTGGTATGACGTCCTGAAGAGCCAGGTGGAGCAGAAGGCATTCGACGCGGTGCAGTCTGCACGACAAGGGGAGCAGAACGACCTACAAGCGCCGCGGGAGGAAAATGGTGAGCATTACGGGGTGGTCCCA
>KV425930.1:0-19631 GCA_001632375.1 Exidia glandulosa HHB12029
CGCGAGCGACCACGCGAATCCACGTCGCTGCCCTCGTCGTCTGCCAGCTCCTCGCACGGCGCCAGTGGCTGCGGTTGCTGCTGCCTGAGGCTGGTGGTCGCCTTCCTCCGCTTCACAGCTTGTTTGTGGGCTGCGACCGGGATCGGCTTGCGGACGCCACGCGCGCCGTTGGAGACAACGAAGGGCTTGATAGGCCGTGTCGAAACGCCAGCCGCGCGAGTCACGTTCTCCTTGTCTGCATTCTCCATGATAACAGCGCTCTTGGTCGGCGAGGTGCGAGGGGCATTCGAGAGGTTGAGCACGCGCTCGCGCAGGACAGCCCGGTCTCCATTGACAGCGGGTTCCGAGGACTCCGGCAGTTGCTCAGACGGCGTCTCTTGGGCCTCGCTGGCGGGCAGGTCGAACGCGCCAGGCATGCGGGGCTCCTGGTCGTGTGCTGACCCGAGCTGAGGAGCGCTCCTGGAGTGGGTGATCGCTGGGACGGGCTTTCTGCGCAGAGTCGCGAATATGGATATGGGGCTGGACTGGATCGTGGCAGGCTGGGGGTCGAGGTTGGGCGGGATAGGGGCGCGCGTGTTCGGGTCGCTGGAGCGTCTGGAGAAGAGAGCGTGCAGACTGCTCGTCGAGTGGCTGCGGGCGAGGTAGTGCATGGCGCGGCGTCAATAGTCGTGAGTTAACAACAGAGTAAGAGCGAGAGTAAAGTAAGAAAGAGAGAGTAAAGGAGCAGGCCGGTCGGAGTTGGCTCATGACGACTTCGATTCCCGAAAGTCCGTGTTTACATGCGAATTTCAAATCCGCACGCCAATCTCGTGCATATCATCATACAGAGCTAAAGCGAATCTGGCAGTTGCAGCCTTATGTGGGCTTTCCGGATCTGGGAGGATCATCGTTGGGTAGCCACCTTGTATCGAATGGCGACGAAATCCTCCAGACGCCGCGTGAGGTGCATGCGGGCGAGTCTCAGCCGGTTGATTTCATCGCTTTGGCGTGCATTCCACCAACAGCGGATGCTAATGCCGATCTGCCACTCTCTGAGGTCACAGGACAACGTGACCGACCATATCGCACAACAATCACGGAGCGACTCCCAGCTTCTCCACGCTCCATTCGCTCACAGCGCTGTGTATGGAGCTGTTGTGCCGCATCTATTACGCCTGCTATTACCCTATTTCATCTGACACGTCCTCGAATTCTTCTGTCACCGCAGTGACCATTAGGAGCAACTTTACGCCGTCTGTACAGCTTTCAAATGGCCACATACAGACTGACAAGTCTGCGAGGACCCTTGTTTAGGCTCCCATCGAGGAGGGAAGAGGGTCCAGTGAGTGGCGGATGGACAGACCTCTGATGGAGCCTTGCTGCTCGAGAACAAGGAGACGATGTCTTCTCCATTCACGGCGGAAGGGAAAATAGGCCGGCAGAGATCTCGCGGTGGTGTTGCATGACTCGTTTCTCACGTCATCCTCTGGCAGAGTGCTGGGCAGCCACCAAGACCCGACGTGAAGTACGCGCTTCGCAGCTGACGTTCTCTGAGGGCTGCGCATGGCCGTGTATGGTCATATGAAGGCCTACCGCACAGACGTTGAGCCAAGGACTACCATAGCCATGTGTGTACCCTTGCGCCGCATGGTGGAGAGGCCCACATCACGGTCCGAGCGCGCATGTCGGGTCCGCGTCTCGGCGAAACAAACCACCGCATATCCCAGTGCTCGCCGCTCGCAGAAGCAAGGGAACCAGGCCGCAGCGCACCTTCCCTGTGTAGGGTCGCTCCTCAGTCCATGCGCATTGCGCTCACAACACACAGCTCGCGGTATTCCTCGTCGACTCCAACCGAGTCGAAGAGCGTTGTGCGGCTTACATAAACAAAGACCTCGACTCGCCTCGGATGCGCACGGCCCACGGCGAAGCTCACGCTGTGGAGCCTCGACAGGGAGGTAGGACGCAGCGTACCACAGGTGCGGACAACAGGAGGAGAGCCACCTGTGGTACATACGCGAGAGGCTGCGTCTCAGCGTTCATCTCGCGTCACGAGGGATTTTCAAGCTCATTAGGTACTACCACATCCCGCCGTCTAAATTCGTAGTATCGTAGATGCCCTTTACACGCTGAGATGGGTAAGTTTTCGGCTGTCGATCGCGGCATGCAGGCATATTCTTGGCGCTCGAAAAACGGTTCAAAGAAGCACTCCTTTGTGGCCACACACACGCCACGATCGAGCATCGGACCAGAGAAAAAGGAGGTAGCCCAGGCCTGCAGTACGCTTGTTGCAGGTCTCGGCCTGGAAAGCATGGAGATAGCGATAGACATGGTGGAGTGTACAAATGTGGTGTGCTGGAGCAGGCAGAGCGATGCGAGAGGATGGATGGAGAAAAAATTCGAGAAAAAGATAAGCTGCAACATACGACAAATCCTGATAGATCCATAAGCGTACGCATACATCGAACGAATGCTTGCCGGCGCATTCGGATCCTCGTGCCGAATCTGGGGTCAAAACCTGAAACGCAGAGAAGCGTCAGTCCCGCGCGCGGGAAACGTGAAGGGGTGACCGCCGGGGCGGGATTCTCACGTGTCGTGATAGCGCTGCTCTGACGGAAGCGCGTCTTCGAGGCGGAGGCGGCGCAGAACACTTGTGGGGTCGGGTATCCCGACGGCTTGCGCCCTGCTGTTCCGCCGGTCATGTGGGTCAGGCCCAGGCGTTATCGATGATATGCCGGGGAGCGACTTTGGAGGGAGGAGGGCGAGCGAAGAAAGGGAGGGCAACGTGGGCCTATCTGGGCGATGTTGCGGGTTGAACGGGAGCGGAGACACTGGGCTGCTTCGTGTAGAGACTGAGGCCGACGAGTCCGAGCTGGACGTCCCATTTGACCAGACTCGTCGTTCCACGGGAGCGTACATAGGTGTTGCGTGTATGGGAGATATGGAGGTCGTTGCAGAACTCGTCGTGAGACGCGGGTAGGGCGAAAAGCGGCCAGCAGGAGGCTCGGGGCCCGTGTATATGCGCAGCGGGCTTGCCCGCCGCTCAAAGTGCGACTCTGGGTGAAAATGGCCGCGGACGGAGAAGGCGTTTGGCGACGCTGAAGGAGACAAAGACAAATCCTCTGGTGATTGGGGCGTGCGGCGCTTTCTCCGGTTGTTGGATGGTGGTAGAACGCGTCCGTAGCCGGGGTCGGAGGGTGAGAGGCACGAGTCGGGGAACGATGGTCTGGCTCAGAGTAAGAGACGCGTGGGAGCGAGAGACAAAAGGTGGTATTCACCCGAAGAACGGAACGAGATCGTCGCGGATCGGCCACGCGACTCTATGTGTCGAGTCAGAAGAGCGATGCGTGGTCTGGGAAGACAATACCTGCGGGCGAGTGTGACGGCGTACTGAAAGAGTCATTGAGAGATGTGGGGAGACCGGGTGACAGAGCCGCACACACCTCGTAAGGCAACCAGGTGCCCTGGATCTTGAGATACCCTCCCCGGACGCGTCGTAGCTGTGAGCTGAGCTCTGGGATGGACTCGACCATCTTGACGATGTCGGCTGAGGGTGAGATGAACAAAAGGAACGAGGCGTGTTCGCGGGAGCATAATCCTCACCTTTCGGATGGCCGAGGGCTATGACGAATGCGTTGAGTGCGGGTGTGGCGAGCGGGCCAATGGGAGGACCTACCCTTCCAGATGCCGGTCCAGAGGATGTAGCCGTCGTCCGCGTCCATCATAATCCACTGGCCATGCAAAGGGTACTCGTATACGGGGCTGTGTTTTCGTGCGGCGGCGGCGCGCATCAGCCACGTTCCCCGGAGCATCAGAAGAGCATCGCGCACGTACATGTAGCCTCGCGCGTCCTTGGAGGTGATGTACCGCCCCTTGGACACTCTGTGCACCGAAGTTGGAAAGGGAACATGCTGCCGCGTCGCGGGTGCCTGCGACGGCGCCGAAAGCAGCGACGTTGCACGCAGGGGCGCCTGCTGGGCGTGTCGGAACGCGTCCTAGTGGGGGAGTGAGATGCCCACCTGGGACTCGCCATAGCCTGCCATCGCCGTCTCAGAGGACAAGGGGACTTGAAGTGAGAAGAAGAAAGAGCCCTCAGAAAGAGAAACGAGATATTTATTTACTTCTCGCGAGACGTTCAGCGGGGAAAACCCTCCGACGCGGCTTCTCTTCCTTCGAACTGTGCCTCAAAACCAACAACCAACCCCCCCGCCCCCCCGATCAACGACCTCGCTAAAATCGTGCACATCCCATCCTCCGATCGGTCTTCTCAAAGCCTCGGTCTCTCCTATTTCTCCAATTCAGTTTTCTCACACCACGCCACGCTAACCCGTGTTTTCTCAGCAGATATGCCAGATGCGCCAACAGCCACGTTAAATTTGAACGCTCCTCACACCGAGAAAGTAAGGTCACCGGAACGAGCTACGCCACATGCAACACCTCCCGGACCAGTGCTGCTGACAGGGCGCGGCGCCTCGCTAAGCTTCTATGTATTTAGTCCGTCGAGACGAGAGCACGGCGCACGGCTGCCGAGTCGACGCCGACCCCGCTGGTGTAAACAACGTCGCTTGTCTTGAAGCCATTGAATTGGCTGGCCGCGCAGATCGTATACGCGCCCATGTTCCGGAAGCCCAACCAATCGCCCACCTCGAGAGCGCGAGGCAGACGTGTGACCGGCGACACGCAATCGATCCCATCGCAGGTCGGGCCCCACACGCTGCAAAGCTCCAAGTCGGCGGAAGCGGTGGTCGAGCTCACAAAGGACCCATTGACGGTCAGAACGTGCGGGTAAACGACCTGGTGGTCGAACAGAATACAGTTGAAGGACCCGTACACGCCATCGTTGATGTAGTCTGCATGCAGGGAAGTCAGGAAACAGTGGCGGATCGACAAGATGGGAAGCACGTACACATCACACGGGGGGTTTCATTGTCGTCATCGAGGGCTTCGTCGTCCCCCTCGCGCACGCGACGAGCGATGATGTTGCACGCCAGATTGAACGCCGTCGACACGTAGAAGCGGCCGGGCTCGGCGATGACGCGGATACCAGCACTCTCGCGCTCGCTCTTCGGGAAGTAGTGCGCAAGTGCGTCAGAGATGGCGCGTGCGCTGCGTTCAAACGTCAGGTCCTCGAAACCGCCACCGACGTCGAGCAGGGTAAACTGATAGCCGGCTTCGCGCCCGAAAGCGAAAGCTCTGTGTGCGCGCATGATAGCGTCCTGAAACGCGTTCGGGTCGGAGCAGCCGCTGCCGACGTGGAAGCTGACGCCAACCACGTTGAGATTAAGGCCGCGCGCACAGGCCAGCAAGCGAGGAACGTCCGCGAGCGGCGCGCCAAACTTGACGCCGAGGCGGCAGAGGGAGCTCGAGTCGTCGGTCAGGATGCGCACGACGAGCTTCGCCCCCGGATAGAGCCGGGCGACTTTGTGCAGCTCATCCGTGTTGTCAAACGTCATGAGCGCGACGTCGCTCTTGGCCGCGTGCCGAATGAATGAAGCGGGCTTGCATGGGTTCGCGAAGATGATCCGCGATGCATCGACGCCAATAGAAAGCACCTGCGAGATCTCGCCTTGGCTGGCGCAATCGAATCCGGTCCCAAGCGCCTTCAGAAGTCGGAGGACGTAAGGGTCGGGGTTGCATTTGACGGCTAAAAACAGGTTAGCATTCCTGCGCGCTCCGAAAGAATGGCTGGGACCGGGAGACGCACCATAAAACGGCTCGACGTCGGGAAGAGCGCGCTTCCAGCGCTGATGCTGACGCCACACCTGGCTGAGGTCTGCCACGAAGAAGGCCTTCTCTGAATCCTCTTCGCCAGTGCTGCCAGCGTGATTGGCGCTAATGATGCCGTTGTTCATGTGCAGGTCAGGGTGACCGTGGAAGAGAGGAGGCAGGCCGGGAACCGAAACATCAATGGGAACCGAGTCGCAAGCAGGCGGGGCTGGCACATGGGGAAGCGTAGCACTGGGAGGCAGGTAGTTGAGGTCGTATTCGACCGGGGGGAGGACGTCAAGCTGTGTCATGTGGGAAAGGAGGTAGTCCGTGTCGCAAGCTAGGCTGCGAGAGTCTATAGGAGGGGTAAGAGGCGGAGAGATGGGAGCCAGCAGGTAGATTTTTTGGGTGGGTCTGTGCGAAGACCTGAAGTGCGTGTGCGAGACGGTTGCGTGAGATGGAGGCTCTTGTGTGTAGCGCTGGCGAAGGTCCAGTTACCGGTACCCAAGCCGCCTCGGCGGGAGATCCGGGGCGGACGAAGGACGGTAAGATGGAGGAAACCTCAGTCGGTGTGGGGACCCCGCTCTGTAGCGAGGCAAGGGGGAGACGGGAAGACGAGAAGACGGGGTATGCGATCCGGGTGCTGCTTTGGCCGCTGTGTGGCGGGTGTCAGGGAGGTTCGCCTGCAGATGACGGCGTTAGCGAGAGCAAAAGGGAAAGCGGCGGATGCGTGCCTCGAACGGAGGACCACCTGGATGACATCGATGAGTGTGCGGTGTGCAGAGAGAGAGAGAAAGGCACGCACTCGAGGGACAAGAGTCTGAGGTCCTGGTTTCTCCTTTGCGGTGAAATGATGGGCTTTCTACCGCGACCTCTCTAGTCCGGGCTACGCGAACTGGAGCAGGATACGGCCTGGGTGTCGACGAGCGCTGGCTGCTGGCGGCAAGTTGAAAACGGGCTTTCAACGGCTAAAAGCGGTGCGTCAGGAAAGTTCCGGCCCGGACCTCGCAGCGACTCATCCTGGCGCGTGCACACTCGACACAGCTCCCGGAGGCGCGTACACCGACAGAGTCATTCCAGCTACAGCCTCTGCGTTCCCGCCGGCAAAGCCCCATGAAATTCAGGCACGTAGCCAGCCGCCGGTCACACCGCTCGCGCAGCTCACACACAGCACCGCAGCACATCGCTCAAGTTCAACGCGAACCCCGAATGGTGGAACGAATATATCGCGTTAGTGAATCAGACGCGTCGTCAGGTCGTTTCTAACATTTTGAAAGCTACGATAACTTGAAAAAGACCATCTATGAACTAGAGAAGAAGCAGTTTGCCCGACCGTCGCTCGACCTCGAGTCCGGCGAAAGCACCGCGCTCATAAATGGCGAGGACGGCCATGGCGACTCCCAGGACGCGTATTTCGCTTCTCTGCTCGACAAAGAACTCGCAAAGATCACCGCGTTCTACGCAAAGCAGTCCGACATATCCTTTACAGAACTCGAGCAATTGTCCGCGGAAGTGCTCCAGAGGGAGCAGGAAACCCTCAGCCCGCTCGACGACCCGTACCGCGAGCAAGAAGAAGACGGCTCTTCGGACGGCGACGACCATTCCTCCAGCGACGGCAGCCCCGATGTCGACCGCAAACGGCGTACTTCCAGCGTCTCCCGACACATAGCATTCGGTGCGTGTCACCCGTATCCGTCACATTCCCCGCTACTCAAGTTCAAGTCCGCGCAGCATCTGAAGGACCAGGACCCTCACATGACCGTCGGCAAAGCCTCTCGCAATCCAGTGCCGGGTTGGACGCAAGCGTCGACTCGCTCGCAGCCAAACGCGCGCGCTCGCGCAGCGTCGCGTCGCGCGCCAAGAGCTCCATCAAGGACCTCTTCAGCCTCTCGGGCAGCACCAGCGGCCTGCCCTTCAGCATATGGACCTCCAAGAGCGACTACGCGGCCGACGTCCAGGTCCTCTTCAAGCGCCGCATCACCACCTTGTACATAAACTTCTCCTCCCTCCGGTCCTACGTCGAATTGAACTACTCTGGATTTTCCAAAATCTTGAAGAAGTAAGAACA
The DNA here is from genome assembly GCA_001632375.1 of Exidia glandulosa HHB12029. Taxonomy (NCBI): domain Eukaryota; kingdom Fungi; phylum Basidiomycota; class Agaricomycetes; order Auriculariales; family Exidiaceae; genus Exidia; species Exidia glandulosa. Next base: position 7,751 of record KV425930.1, read on the forward strand.
TATTCCGTACTCCCCTGTATCGTCGTGGCTGAATGTGCACGAAAGGTACGACAAGATAACGGAGCACGACGTAAGGAAACTTCAATGTTCCAATATGCCGACTGTTGAACGCTTTGTAGTTGAAGCTCCGGTACATGCAGTCCTTCGTCGACCCCGCGCCACCGTTTCAGCAATCGACGCGCGACGAGCTCGCGCAAGCGCTCGTCCGACTTGTCGACCTGTACGCGAAATGCGTGACGCACGGCGACACGAGCGCCGCGAACAAGCAGCTCCGCGTACACCAGCGCGAGCACGTCGTCTGGGAGCGCGACACCGTCTGGCGACGCATGATCGCCGCCGAACGTCGCGGCGACCACGGCGGTGCCGTCGGCGCGCTCGTCGACGGCGTAGAAGCGGCCGCGGCCAGCACGCTCGCCGCTCTACCCACCCCGCTCGGTCGGTTCTATCTCACGCGCCGGAAAGCTTTCTTGATACTCGCCATCGTCACGTTCGTCGTGCTATTGAACGTGCCTCTCATCGAAGGGCAGGAGGAGAACCGGTGCTTTGCGATTTTGTCTGTGGCGACGATCCTCTGGGCTACGGAGGTGCGTCTCTAACTTCCACCCATTGCTGAATTTGACCTTCCGTGTGTGGGGTTTTTTCCAAAAAGGCGATTCCGCTATTTGTCACGTCGATGGCGGTCCCGCTGCTCACGGTCACATTACGCGTCTTCAGAGATAAAGACGGCAACGCATTGGCGCCTCCGGACGGTACCAAGTGAGTGGCAAGCCAATCTCTCCGACCCTGCAGTGGAGATCTCCATCGCCACTCCAGCCCGAAGTAACTTGCTGACGCGCGTAAGATACGTCTTCTCTGTCATGTTCTCCCCGACGATTATGCTCCTGATCGGCGGCTTCACGATCGCCTCGGCGCTGAGCAAGACCAACATCGACCGCTTCCTCATTACTCGGTTGCTGAGTTTCGCCGGGACGAGGCCGAGTACAGTCTTATTGGCGTTCATGGGCGTCGCGTGCTTTGCGAGCATGTGGATCAGGTGCGCCATCCTTCCCCGCTCCCTCAGCTCTCGTATTATGCTTGAGTCATTGATGTATTACGCAGTAACGTTGCGGCTCCTACGCTGTGCTTTACGCTCATCCGGGTGAGCGGCACTCACTTCCCTTCTCATGGAGGGAGGGAGGAATTAGTTTTAGGTCTGTTGACCTTAAGCTATCTATGCACGCAGCCGATATTACGCACGCTCCCGCCCAAAGCTCCCTTCGCCCCTGCCATAATCGTACGTCACTTGACTCAAATCCGACGTCGTGTTTTCCCCAACCTCGAATTCCTCCCCACGCTTAGCTCGGCATCGCGCTCGCGGCCAATATTGGAGGTCAGAGCTCGCCGATATCCTCACCGCAGAACTTGATCGCTCTTGCGGCAATGGACACACCGCTCGACTGGCTGCAGTGGTTCGCCGTCGCGCTGCCCGTGTCGTTCATCTCGATCATCCTCATTTGGCTCCTACTCCTCGCGAGCTACCGTCCCAGTATAGCCGCAGACGGGGAGTACCTCGAGATCCGTCCCATTCGCGCGCCAAGGGAAAGCTTCACGGGCAAACAGTATTGGGTGACCTTTGTGTGTTTACTCACTATCGCCTTATGGTGCGTCGAGCATTCGATCGAGAACGTAGTCGGCGACATGGGAATTATCGCCCTCGTCCCGATCGTACTGTTCTTCTCGACGGGAGTACTCAAGAAGGTGCGGGAGTCCTTCACCTTGCCTCGAAAAACGCGCTTCTCATTCTTGACTTCGCTCGCTTATAGGAAGACTTCGACCAGGTTTGTTCTTTTCCTCTTTCCTCTTTTGTTTTCTCGGCGTTCTGACTCGGACGCAGTTCTTGTGGACCATTGTTTTCCTCGCCATGGGAGGCATAGCATTGGGCAAGGCCGTGACGTCCAGCGGTCTCTTGGAAGTTATGGACACGGGCATTCGCCATCTCGTACAGGGCATGTCCCTGTTTCCCGTCGTCTTGATGCTGTCAGCTGTCGTTCTCGTACGTCTTCGAAACTACTCTCATCCCACGCCTATGTTTTAATTTGCCACAGGTTGTCTCGACGTTCATTAGCCACACCATCGCGAGCGTCCTGCTAGTCCCCATCGCGTCCGAAGTCGGCTCGAACTTGGAAGGAAACCACGCGCGTCTGCTCATCTTCCTCACCGGCTTGTTGTGCTCGACAGGAATGGGAATGCCGGTCTCTGGCTTCCCGAACCAGACTGCGTACGTCCTCCAGCGTCCCGTCGACCCTGCGTTCTTCTTTTCGTTTCTCTATCTTTGTTCTGACGAAACAACAAACCCGCGTGCAGTGCGAATCAAGAGGACGAGATGGGCCAACTCTATCTTACGAACGTCGATTTCCTCAAGAACGGCGTCCCTGCGAGCGTCATGGCTGCTTTTGTGCGTCGATCCGTAACAACAACGACATTTATACTCTAACTTGGGTTACAGGTCGTTGCAACCGTTGGATTTGCGCTTTCCAGGCTGATAGGGTACGTGCGTCTCGACGTCGTGACGTTTCTTCTCACGCGCTTGCTTTACACCCCACAGAGTCTAGTTTTTTGCTTAGATTTGGAAGAGAGGAGCACCGATCTGGACTATACCTATCTGTACACATGCACTGCATTGCACACGGCACGATTTTTTCTAGAAATCTCAAGGGCTTTCTTCGCGTCTCTCCGGCACGCAGCATTCGCCGGGACGTCCGCACTACTAGAACTAGGCAGGTGCACCTATTCGGCTGCCAGGCACTCGTCTTCGCATGGAGACGTGCACGGTGGCGCTGCCATTGGCTTACGTGACCATCATCTGCCGCGGACGCTAGAACCCTAAGACTGAATTGGGGCATGTCACTGGCGTTGTTCGGGATTTCCAAGAGCGTGAACTACGTACAGGAACAGGAGCAAAGAAAAGAAAGAAAAGACAAACTGTTGGGAAGAGGTGGGGGTGGGTCATGAAATGTCGTGACGGTGGGCATGGCTGAGCGTGGCGACGACGAGAGCATACAGACAAGACGAAATGTGAGTTCAATCCAAGACGAGAAAAGTGAATCGACAAGCGGGTATATGCCGATTCGGATGCAGTCAATGAGCGGACGGCCTGTAATGAGCATACTGGTGGCCAGGTATCTTCACGGGACGTGCACAGAGACGATCAGCGAGCGCGACCGAAGGCAAACTTGCGGAGCACGCTCTGGACGATGACAGCGCACAGGCCCACTCCGACGAGGACCACGTACGCGGGAATCTGACCAGGGCTTGGGTTAAGCATCCCGCGCTCCTCCTGCTCACGCGCCTCCGCGCGCTCCTGCTCCGCCTTCTCGCGCTCCTCGCGCGCAAGCTCAGCTTGCACATGCGCGATCTCGAGCTGCAACTGCGCCGCGCGGCTCTCCTCAAGCAGCCGACGCGTCTCTGCCTCGCGTTGCGCGAGAGCCGCGAGCCGCTCCTCGAGGTCCTCCACACGCGCCCGCAGAATCGCGACTTCTTCTTGCGTCGCGGTTGCCACAGCGGGTGTGGCGGGCGGTTCGGGCGACGAGGCGCGGAATAGGTCTGCGAGTGGCGCCCCGTTCTTGCGCCCGATGGTGTTCCCGCGGCTCTTTGCAGTGCCCTTGCGCGAGCCAGGGCGTGAAGTCAGGATCGGTGCGGGTACAGGGAGCCGCTTGGCGGTGCCGTTCCCGTTCTCGTCGTCGGCTTCGAACTCCCATGCTTCGGCGCCGGCGCCTTTCCCATTCGTCGCCAGAAGCTGCTCGACGGTGAGCTCGGGCGTGTCCTCAACAACGATAGCCACGTCCGGCACGGGGATTGGCTCCGGCGTGAGGGGAGGCACGACAGCGTCTGCGCCGCTGACGGCGGCAGCGTTCGTTTCGGCGAGAAGCTGAGCGGCTTCTTCCTCAGTGAGCTCGATATCCGAGACGTCACTCGCAGACATAATCTCTTCGTCGGTCTCGTTACCGTTACCGTTTCCAAGACGCGAGCTCGGACGTGCGCCGTCAGAGCCAGTGCTGGCAGTCCGCTCGATTGAAGCAGCCATGGCGCGCACGCGGCCGGCAGAATCGACGCGCACATGACCACGTGGACGCGTAGGTGAAGAGCCAGGGTCCTCCTCCTCGCCGCTCTCGTCCACGGTGCTTGGGAACCTACGCGAGCGCGACGATCCAAACCTCCCACCCTCTTCCTCACCGCCTGCAACAGGTGAGCCGAAACCCCAGATACGGCCTTGCAAAACGCGCTTGCGCAGCCCACGCGAACTAGCAAGAAGCGCGTCGCGCCAGAGCGGGTTGACGCCCATATCGTTCAGGTCGGTCTCGGTAAGGCGCAGGAAAACGCGTCCGGTAAGCTTGTGCTCGTAGACGAAGTGCGAGAGGTCCTGCGCGATCCGCTGCGGCAGGCTCGCATCCTGCTTGAAGCGCAGTGTCGACGTGAGATAGGACGAGAGATGCGACGGCGTCCAGAGTTTAGGATTTTCCTATAGTATGTGACGCGTGAGAAATAGTTCGAAGTGAACGTGCGTAGTCGTACCGGCAACGCAAGAAGCTTCGCGACCGAGGGCGACTCTGCGTCGCCCGACGAGCTCGAGAGTCCAGGCAAGGTGCTGCTGCGCCGAATCGAGCCAAACTGGTCTTCGCCGTTCAGGTCGTCGGTGCTGCCACCAAGACCATTCGCAAAGCGGACTGGCGTGCCAGGCGACGGCGGCATTGGGAGTGGCTTGGGAATGTCCGTAGTGCTCGCATTAGACAGACTGCGCGATGACTTGTGATATCCGCGCTGGACGTTGGACGGCGAGCCTGGCGACGGCGGGACTGGCGTATACGAGTGAGTCGAGTGCGGCCGGGTGCCCGTCGAGTTGGACCGCGTCAGCAACGCGGTCGACGTCGTCTTGATCGCATACGGGTGGTCGTTGGAGTTGACGCGCTCGCGCTTGGGCGGCACTGCGGCCTGCGGGGAGCTCGTCGCGCTCGTCGTCGTCGCCATTGCTCAACCTGCTAGTGCTACCGAAAGCGGATCCAGCCGAACCTTCTCAAGAACAACGCAAACCATTATCACTATGGAGCTATGTTGTGCTTGAAATTCTACACTTCTATTCTATATAATGATTCCCTTACAATTACAGTTGGTGAAGCCCCTAGGACTAGGTCACGTATGAAACGTCAAATACACGCGCCCTTCGGAGTGGTGAACCACGCAGTCTGCACATCGTATCAAACCCTCTGGTCACCAAGCGAAAACAGTCAGAGAGATCTTCCGCTCTACTTTCAAGCTCTCACACGGTCAGCATACTGTTGAAGGAACTGAAGGCAAAAGGAGAGTTGAGGGCCGCGAGGCATTTTTCTTTTTTGATGCCTCGCTGACCCTCTCATGTTGGGCCTCCTTTTGTCAGTGTTGTTAGTATCATTAGATCGTCAAGTTCCGTTTCGTAAGGTCGTTACTTCGTAAGGTCGTTATTCCATCCTTCTATATATCCGGGTTAGTAGTCCTTCCAAGTCCCTATTTGATACAGTTCGGTAATCCGACCTGCGGAATCCGATCGTGGCTGACCGGGGGCGGGTTCGAACCTTGGACTCTGCAGCGTCCTCGATGCGAACCTTGTGAGATGGCTGCCACTAGACCATCTCGCCCTGGAGTAGAGGGGTGGTCTGTTCTGTATGTTAGGATGTGTAGTGCGGGAAGTCGTTGGCTAGGGTCGTTCCGAGCAGAGCCTATGATCAGCTAAGTACATCAGAATAGCAGGCCATGGTTTCGCCTACAAGGGACATTAATAAGAGCTTTTAAAAGTAACTACATGCATCATCATGCAAGAGGAACGCAAATCTTTAGGCCCCAGTAGAGCGTGTCCGAGAGAACACTCATGGCAGCATCTGCTAGACGATTTCCAACTATCCTTTCACGTCGACCGCGACATCTCGGTACCGTGAGAAATCTAATCTATGACGCACCGAGATCGTGTGTAACATTGCGGGAGCTGTGAACACAAACGGTATGATTGACGGCTGTGGATGTTGCTGTGCAACCGATGCGAAACCACATATGAGAAGTTACTTCAATAAGCGCAGGACCACTGCAAGTAATTTCCACACTGAGATCCCGGTATGGCAGTGTTTCAACACGTGTGAGCGGTTGGCCGAAGGGAGGTTCTGCTGGCGTTGTTCTGCGCGAGTCGGACTCTGATCGACATACCGCAGCGCCGGAACCGCGGTCCGCGCACTTGCTTTACGCCCTCACGAACCTCCAACTCATGCGTCTGAAGAAATTTCTCTCCGCGCAGGCCAGCACTGAGAACCGCGCGCCCTCCCCCAACCATCTATCACCGCACTCAGCGTCGTACGCTGCACCGTCCCCACGGCCACAGTCACACCACGCTGGCGACTCACTCGGCGGCGGCGCGTACCAGCCTGGCCCGTCCAACGCGACGCTCGCGTTCCCAGAGCCGCAGCTATATCGCACGACATCCTACCAGACTGGCCTGAACTCGCAACAGCAGCAGCATCACTCGTCGTTCAGCGATGACGCGCGCTTCCGGCAGCAGCAGGGGCTCGGCATGAATCGCAACGAGTCCGTCTTCTCGCTCGACTCCAGCTTTTCTCAGGACATAGAAGACAACTTCGACGTGCGCCCAAGATTTGTTACTGTGTCTGCAGACTGCTCATCACTCGACAGGCGCCACAATCCGTGCTCCAGCACGAGATCGCAGCCAAGGAGTACGTCGAGCGCGTGTCTCGTGATCAGATAACGGACATCTAAGCGAGATTCCAGGCTGCAAGAAGACGGTATCCGACTCTTTCAAGAAGGGAGGCTGCCCCCAGACCTGGAGCAATGGCACAAGCTCATTCCCCCGGAGGCCGTGGACGTGCTCGGGAAAGCCGAGGTCCAGCGGCAAAGCATACGTACGCACCACCGCCCACACAGCTTCGCACCGCCCGCGCTGATGGCCCGCAGTGTTCGAGATAATACAGGGCGAGCGCGACTACGTGCGCGACCTCGAGCTTGTCCAGGAGGTCAGTGACGCGCCTGCTTTGGATGACAGCTCACGCGTGACACAACAGATCTTCATCGAGCCGTTGCTTAACTTCCAGCCACCCGTCATCGCCCCGCACAAGCTGCAGGGCTTTGTGCAGAAGGTGTTCCACAACATCCCCGAGATCTGTGGATATCACCAGACGATGCTCGCCGCGCTGTTCGGGCGACAGCGCGATCAGCATCCCATTCTGCAGGGCGTGGCGGATATTGTGCTCGACACGGCGCTCAAGTTCCAAAGCGCATACGAGCCATACGTCAAGCAGTACCCTATCGCCGAGGCAGCCCATCGTACCGAGATGCAGCGCAATTCGAAGTATGCCGACTTCATCTCGCGCGCGTCGGACGACCCTCGCACGAAGCGGCGCGACCTCATCACCTTCCTCTCGCGTCCTGTCACACGTCTTCCGCGCCTCAACCTGCTACTCGAGACGCTGCGTAAGCACATGGACAACCAGGCGGAGAAGGACGCAATAGACCTCGTTGTGGGCACCACCGGCGAGTTTCTGAAAAGTCTCCAGCCCGGTATCGAGGTCGCAAACCGCAAGGTCGAGTTCTTCGCCCTTGTCGAGCAGCTTACGTTCCGCCGCGGCGAGATCATCGATATGGACTTGTACTCCGACCAGCGCTCGCTCATCTTTTCTGGCAACCTCGCGCGACGGCGACGCGCGGAACTAGAACTCGGCAAGGGATGGGTCGACATGCACGTTACCCTACTCGACAACTACTGTGCGTGTACATTCTGCGGCTTCATATTGGCTCACCGTCGCACGCAGTCATACAAACGAAGCTCGACGAGCGCGGCGCGCACAAACGCCAGATGGTCGTTTCCCGTGTGCGTCCGGGACCTTGCATTGAGAATTATCAGCTCATATGAGCGCTAGCCCATCCCTCTCGAGTACCTACGTCTCGGAGACTCTTATCCTACACCCGAGGTCCGCGGCGAGCGTCTGACCGATCTCATTCGCGATAGCCAAGCGATGAAGCTATACGCCTTCACTGTCTACCATGCCGCTGCGCCCATCGGGCAACGGTACAATCTGTATGCGACGTCGGAGGCGCAGCGCGACGAATGGGTCGCGAAGATCAAGGAGGCGCAGGCGATTCGCGAGGTGCAAGTGGACGCGAACCGAGTGCGTAGACGCGGTTTATAGCTCGTTCCAGGTCTTTCTGACACGCGTGCAGTGGTTTGCTAGTAATACGATCAACCACGGCGTCTTTGCGGCGCGCACACCAGTGACCCTTGCGCGCGAACGACAATTTACTGGTCTGATCACGTCTGCGGCTCCGTTCAGTGCGTAGTTCCTTCGACTTGCTTGTCTTTCAAGACTGACTGGTCGCTGAAGCGAGTAACGGTCGTGCGATGCTCCTCGTCGCATGTCCCGTCGGCGTCTTCGTTGGTCTGCGGACAGACTCGAGCTGTGCGCCGTCCTTAGTTTATGTATAATCCCTGTAGTTGACATCACTCTACAGCTTTTCGACAAGTCCTGGGGACATCGAACATCGCTGCCGTGGGTTTATTATGCCGTACCGTCGTACCCCGCTGACCTTTTTCTTACTTGTCAGATTGCAGCTGCAGAGGGATACAACAAGGCATTCGTTCTGGCAGATGGATCGCTGTACGCGTACTCGCTCGAGCTGCTCGTCCGCGTCGCGACCGGCCACGCACCACGGCAAGCGCTCAACGCATCGCTCGAGAAGCTCAGTCCGAAGTCTGGCACTGTGCAGTTTTTCAGGCTCGGATTCGCGTTTGACAAGTGCATTGGTGCGTAGTTCTTCGGCTCGAGTCCTCACGTCGCTGATTCGGCGCGATAGTTGCGTACTGCGTGAAGACGCTGCTGAACACATACGTCAACTGCATGGAGGTCGTCCCGCCGAATGAACCGATCAATCCCTTGCGACCAAAACCAAAGCCGAGTCCAACGCCGTCGTTCCGGGAGCTTGGGTCGGTGAGTAGAACTTGCAATTTGCGTGGTGGAAACTAATGCTTTCTCGTCAGACATTGTACGTGCCGCGAGACGCATACGACATAACCTTCTTGTCCAAGTCCTTGGCTATTGCGAATGAGCGCGGTATCACCATCGTGAACCCGCTGAAGTACGCCGTGCATCCACAGCTCGCGCACATTGCTGACATCGCACAACAGCCCTGGATCTGTGTTGACGGTTCCCGACTTTGCGGTGCCCAAGAACGACAAGACGCCGCCAGCATATCTCAACGCCGTCATCGAGTTACGACCCAAGTGCGAACCAGCCCGTGCGCTCGGCATCGTACCCGTCGGCGACAGCGACTTGCTCATCATCTACACCGGTATGGTGACAGTCACAATAACTTCGACGCGCGTGCTAACCCTCCTTGCGCAGAGTTTGGCGTTTGGATAACGAAACACGGGTTCCCCTCGCACAACGCGCGCTTCGTGCGCTGGGAGATCACAGCAAACGCTTACACGCACCGCGGGCAACACATCCTCCTCTTCAGCTGCTTGCCATCTCCGCAAGGCGGCACGGTCCCCGGCGAGTGGATCGAAGTGCGGCACGTCCCCACCGGCCAGCTTCGCCAGGTCATCACAGCGCGGGACGCGCGACTCGTGCAGAACGGCACGCGCACGACGCAGGGGCCCGTGCTCGTGGCGATGCGCAACCCCAGCAGCACGAACGAGCGCGAAAACGGCTCGCAGGACGTGCTGGCCGAGCTCATCGAGACCGTGCCCATCTCGCATCGCCCGTCGCCCAGTTCTTCGCAACCACATCCGGACGACCTGCGGCACTTGTGGAGCGAGTTCGGTATATAGACAGACGCACGTTTTCGCCTGGAATATGCCAGGTACTTCCCATCGGACTCACTAGTACTGTATTGAACCGTTATCGTTGCAAGGCAGGAACTGTTTATGTATCCATAATCTTAGCTTGTGCTCATAGCTTGCGCAATCCGCATTTCCCGCGGGAAGTCTCTGACCAAGAAAACCGAATCCGATATTTACGACGCAAGGGTGGGATTCTACAAGGCCGACACTTATTCGATTATGATCATCCATGCGAGGATGAAGTAGAAAAGGACGAGGGGGTAGACCGCGAGGACGATGCGTTGCGACTCGATCTTTGTGCCGTCCAGGAAGTTCATGGCAGCTGGGAGTGAGGGCATCCAGATTAGCATGGAGGGTGGACGGCGACGCGACAACGAGTATAACGCACCCCAAACACACCATGCCCAAGAAGCGAGGGTCACAGGCAGGCGTACCCACATGATGGGCACGAAGGTAGCGACGATGGCAGCTATGTCCAGCGGTGCAAGACAGTAGCCAAGGACGCAGAGTCCTTGCAGGAACGAGCTGTAGACGAACCGCGTCAAGATGACGAGATGTGAGTTTTCAAATATGGATATACGTACACTCGTCCACCCAGGAGTTTCGTTTGGATCGTGACGACGACTGAGCCCACGGAGATGATAACAATTACGCCTGTGAATATACCGAAGCCTTGCGCTCCTTTCGCCTGCAAACAGAGTGAGAATACTGGACGGTAAGACTGGGAAGAGTGCTTACATTGATGCTTAGCAACGAGCCGAGCAGCAGGCAGAAGATGAGCGGGCCCCAGAGGTCCCAATCCCTGGCACGGCGTCAGCAGGCAAGTATATCCAACAACCATAACGACGAACCTGAGTACCGCACGCCCTTCGCCTGTGCGCAGAGGGTAGAGCACTTGTACAAGTTTAGTGTATATGGAGAGCAGGTCTCGAAGCTGGAGGCAGTCAGGCTGTGCTGCGGAATGACCACGACAGCAGAACGCAGACGCACAATAGTCGTCGATACGGGCTCGTCGAGCGTGTCGACACCTGTGCTCCTTCATGGACGTCAGCCTTGGAGAATATAAAGCTCTACAACGCGTGGTCGCACCGAGTTTCGACGCGCACACCGGCGACGGTCTGGCGCTGCTGTTTGGCAGGTTGCGAGCTGGTGCCAATATTTCCCGACACGCCGCTGGACGCGCCGGGTGTTGGCAGAGGGCTGCTGGGCGGTAGAGGGCTGGTCGCGCGGCCTTTGCCCTTGTTGGGCGTCGGCAATGTCGGCGAGGGCGCCATAGCGGGATGCGAGAACGCCGGCAGCGAGTCCTCGTCGAGCTCGTCATCGTCGTCTGCAACGTTCGTGAGCACGCCGAGCTGGCCCTCCAGGGTTGCGCGCACCTGCTGGAATGAAGGTTGCTGGAGGACGGGCGGCGGCCATGCTGTAAGTAAGAGCGACTTGTAATGCTCGCGGGAAGAAGTAACAAGTCGGATTAGTCCGGTTGGACGCGTCACCTACCCTTGTCTTCTTACCACAACACTCTCTCCAAATGGTGAGCTCGCCGTCCCTCAACGCGCGTCCAAACTGCTGCTCATGCCGCCTATAGGGTAACGCACCGTCTGGGCTTCCTCCTGGCGCTGGCCAGGGCCAGGGCGACAAGGACAAGGACAAGGTGCGCCGCGCAATCCAGCTCTAGACCGCGTATTGACTCGCCACAATTCTGCAGAAGGCGCAGGAGCAGAAGAAGAAGTGGGAGCCGCCGCTGCCCACGCGCGTAGGCAAGAAGAAAAAGCGCGGCCCCGACCCCTCGAAGAAACTGCCCCAGGTCTATCCTACCACGCGCTGTCGACTCCGCCTACTCAAGATGGAGCGCATTAAAGACTACTTGCTTATGGAGGAGGAGTACATCACGAATCAGGAACGCTTACGACCAGAGGCGGCGCGCGAGGACAAGAACGAGGAGGAGCGGACGCGCGTCGACGACCTCCGTGGCAGCCCCATGGCCGTCGGTTCGCTCGAGGAAATCATCGACGACGACCACGCTATCATCTCGACCGC
>KV425930.1:20345-165939 GCA_001632375.1 Exidia glandulosa HHB12029
GGCGAGCGCGAGATCCAGCGCACGATGTTGGAGCTGCTCAACCAGCTCGACGGCTTCGACACGCGCGGCGACGTCAAGGTCATCATGGCGACCAACAAGATCGAGTCGCTCGACCCCGCGCTCATCCGTCCCGGGCGAATAGACCGCAAGATCGAGTTCCCGCTGCCGGACGTGAAGACGAAGCGGCACATCTTCCGGCTGCATACGTCGCGCATGAGTCTCTCGGAGGACGTCGACCTCGAGGAGTTCGTCATGACCAAGGACGACCTCAGTGGCGCGGACATCAAGGCGGTGTGCACGGAGGCTGGTCTTCTTGCGCTGCGCGAGCGGAGAATGCGCGTGACGAAGGTGGACTTTACGTCGGCGCGCGAGAAGGTGCTGTACCGCAAGAACGAGGGCACACCCGAGGGGCTCTACCTCTAGGTGTTTCTCGTCTTCCCGTTGTCCTCGTGTATGTATAAAGCTGGCCTTGGTGGTGAAATGCGAATAAGCTGCTAATAAGGACGGGTCGACCGCTATGCGTGGGATGCAAGAATAGGCCTGAGTGGTGCACATCCTCACACCCACGCTACATGTCGCGCACGCTGTTCAGTTCTGCTGTCGCGCCATTCATCCGAGATGCAGCCACGCGGAAATCGCCGTGTGAACCTCTGCAAGTCCTTGGACCTCCTCGGGCCTCGTCATGACGAAGGACGGCCTCAGTGGCGCCGACATCCAGGCGGCGTGCCCGGCCACTAATCTCGTTGCGTTGCGCGTGTCCCGCGAGAAGGTGCAAGAACAGGGGCCAGAGACCCGCAGCGCGCTAAGGCGACCCCTGTGTTGAACTCTGACCTCGTACGATGAGCGACTGCTTGGAGGTGCGCACGGTCTTCAGGTATGGATGTTGCGCCGCTCATCATGCGTTAGAACTACGAACTGGGAGACCTCATCGCGACAGGGAGCTCGTCCAAGGTGTACAGCGCCGTCTGCAAGCGTGGGCGCATTCGCGGTCGCACAGTGGCCATCAAGATGGTATGCACAATGTTTACCGGTTGCTTGTACGCTGAACACCTTCCGTGGCCTCAGATATCACTGGAATCCAGCGCACGCGCGCTGTCAGAGCTTGACGAGTCTTCAGCGTTGCACAAGCGCCTGCACCATCCGTCTATCGTCACGCTCTATTCGACCTTCGTTACATCGGACAAGGCATGCTACTGCCAGGTGCTCGAGATCTGCCCGCGCGGCCCGTATGAACGCAAGGACGGCGACGGAGAGCTCGCGTTACGCGGACTGTTGCCTAGTCTGGTCGAGGGACTGCTGCATGTCGAGCGTGCGGGCATTGTACACGGCGCCGTTCAACCTGGAAACGTCCTCGCGGGGGACAGCGGTCGCGTGGTGCGTCTCATAATCGACGTCAAATATCGTAGATTGACACCTCGCAGAAACTGAGCAACTTCACCGCTGCAACGATGAAGGACGCGAGTGAAGATTGGTCGCGAGACATTCGCGACTTGGGCAGGTTCGCGGCGTGGGTTCTGAGTGGCAGGTACGGCGAGGTGCGTACATTGACGCTTGTCCATTTGGTTCAAGTGTTCATCGCATCGTGACCAGGATGACGACGCAGAGAACGAAAGCTTCCTAGGGCAAGTGCTCATATCGTCGGAATGCCATGACCTGGTGTCGAGGATGTTGCGCAAGGTATGCACGCTCGCCACCGTCTTCTAGTCGGCGCGTACTCACTGCGTTCAGTCCGTCTCGCAGATTCCCCTAACTGAAGTCCTGGCACATCCGTTCCTCGTTCTGCCATCAAGAACAGACGGTCGCGCGCGCACTGTCGGCTTGTCTCCTGCGAACGAAGAGCCAGACACAAAGGCGTCCAAGACGACCATACGCCGTATGCTCGGCGACATCACCAACAGACCGACCGTGAACGTAGCTCAAACTATCGCCGAGAAGAAGGTCGTCGCCAGAGACCAAGCCGTGGCCTCGTATCCACCCTCGCCCCCGATAACTACAGGAGACAATACGCCGCAATCCGTCCGCCGTGTAGCAGTCTTGGACGAAGAGCGACGCGTTCAAGCCCTCACTTCATCGAAAGCGCCGAGCACAGGTCGCGTCGGGCATTCTGGCAACGCAGCCGGACCGACCGCGTTCTCCGTCGGTCTGCTACCCCCACAGGTGCACAAGACAGGCCAAGGCAGTCTAACCATACAGCCGTCGCGGGCGCTGCTCGTGGACTTGCGCGAGGGTGCGCGTCGCAACAAGAAGAAAGGCGACGAGGTGCTCCTGATCAGCCCGACCGGGAACAAGGTGTGTTGCACGCAGCACGCACACGCGACGTTCCAGAGGTTTGAGCCTTTGTCCTAGATCAGCGTGTTCAGCGCACCGCACCTTAGCGTACCGTGCGTCCTGTCGGAGCCAGAGGAGACGTATCAACTGGAGGATCTCCCCGAGCGGTACTGGCAAGCGTACAGGTTCGCCGCTGACTTTATAGATGCGATCAAGAGGCGGACGCCGCAGGTGCGTCGCGACCAGGGTGTGCATCGCAACGCTTACACCGTACAGGCTGTTTTCCTAGTAGCCGGCGCGCAGTGCACCTTGATGTCCAACGAGCCGCTTGGGGACGTCGAAGTCAAGTTTTCCGCACAGACCGACGCGATCCTTGGTCCACGCCGGGCACAACAAGACAAATCGTCTCAGCGTATAGTCATCTCGCGTGGCAAGGGGACTGTCGAGCTGGCAAGCCACTCGGAGTCGGAGAAAACTTCGCCGATGTCGATGTCGATGTCGATCAAGAGGACCTGTGCGTTTCGGCCGGATCGGAGCGCGACGTTGGGGCTTGGACGCGACGACGAGGCTGCGTTGGACAGCCACGAGCGGTCGAGGATGCACCTTGCGATGAAGTGTCTTCGACTGTGCGAAGCATACGAGGCGTTGGAGTTCCGCGACGAGGTGGAGGAGGAGGAGGCTAGCAGTACTAGTCGAGAGGTTGGTAAGAACGTGGCTATGGGTGAAAGCTTTACGAGACTGTCTATCCGTGTTGAGCCCAGACCACGATGGTCTCCGGCGGTATTGTAGCAATAGATGGACGGTTAACTATTTCTACGTGCATTTGAGCTCGGAGTACCGGCGAAAACTATGTGACTGTTTAAACTTCAAGGAGATCAGGACAAGTTCGAGCGTTCACAGCGTGAGCACTGAGCAGGATCGTCCGCTGCCATCTTTGAATTCGAAATCGTGGGTACTACATCGCATAGCCCTGAAGCCAGCCTTTCTGCTCTCCCATAAGAATGGCATGGAGGGTTACAAGGCAGACCTGACGTCTCAATCATCGTAGGGTCAGACCAAACTACTCGAGTGTCAGGCCTCAGGTAGTGGAGAGCAACTTGAAGAACAAGTAGTTGGCCGGTGATCGCCGCATGCTTTCTCAGGCTTGTCTTGCACCCACTCATTGTCAAGTGCCTACTTCTCGACCAACTCTGACACATAGTCACTGCGCAATCACTATGCCCCGGTGAACGACGCTTTGAAGAGCCTGGTTGCGGTGCATGGCTCAGCATCGCATGGTGTTCTTGTGCTGCGGTCAACCTCACATCCCCGCGTCACTTCCTGGCAACGGCCAACAGCAAACACATCTGCAAGCGCTCGTCCATTCCGTTACTCTTGCCTGGCAATGTCACGATCCTGATGCCGACCACGTTGCGGTGCTGCTACAGTATAAAGTCACGCGCGCGCACGTAGCGCGACCCGCAGCTTACTTTCCCCCTTTCACCTTCTCCGGGCCACCTTTTTTCTTCTTCTTCTTCTTCTATTGCGACTTTGTTTTCTTTATTCGTTCGAGATGGTTGCTTCGAAAGGATCGCTTCTTGCGGCGTCCGTCTTCATGTCACTCTTGGGTGTCAAGGCCTTCGACATGAGCCGTACAGACAATACCGTCGCGTACTGGGGCCAGTAAGTCTACTGGTCTGGTTGTTTTGACGGGTGCTGAGCTCTCTTCAGGAATTCATACGGTACCGCTCAATCTCCTTCGCATACTTTTAGACGCAGGAAGATAACTGTTCATGTCTAGGCGCCGCTAACGGGCAAGACACCGCCAATTTCCAGGTGCGAGGAGCCCTACTTGCATGCTCACGAAGGTAGCTAACAAGAGCCTCTCAGAAAAACCTTGCGGAATACTGTGACGACGATTCGATCGATACCTTCGCCATCTCCTTCTTGACAGTATTCTTCGGGCCTGGCGGTCTCCCTCAGCTCGATCTTGCGAACGTACGTGCTCACCCGAAACAGGCTTGTTGAAGCATTCTCATGATCATCTGCTCCAGATTTGCAGCGCTGTAACGCAGAAACCCTTCGGCGACAGCCAGCTTCCCGACTGCAGCTTCCTTGCCGAGGACATCAAGACCTGCCAGGCCAAGGGCAAGACTGTCCTGCTCTCCATGGGCGGTGCGACCGGCGGCAGCACCTTCACCAGCGCCGACCAGGCCACCGGCTTCGCCGACCAGATCTGGGACTTGTTCTTGGGCGGCTCAAGTGAAACCCGTCCATTCGGCGATGCTGTTCTTGATGGTGTCGACCTTGATATCGAGGGTGGCGGCACTCCGTGAGTTTTGCGACCGGAAAGTACCGTCGGTGTTCTGACCTCCTACCTACCCTACTTATTGCAGTCTGTTCGCCAACTTCGTCACCCAGTTGAGGACACACTTCTCTGGCAAGAAGTACTACGTTACTGCAGCGCCGCAGGTACGCTACTATATGGCGTGTAGCGCTGAGTTCCGGAGCTGATGTCGATCCCAGTGTGTTTTCCCCGATGCCAACCTCGGCGAGACCCTCAACAACGCCGAATTCGACGCTGTCTACGTGCAGTTCTATAATAACTATTGCGGACTGCAAAATTATGGTGAGTATAAAAAATTTGGCTCCGTTTTGCTTCCGCGGCGGTATTTTTGCTAACAGAGAAACTCAGACAACACCAATGCTTGGAAGTAAGCTACCCCAACTTTGCCCGTTTCTGACCTTTATTGACATTTGCGCCTCCTCAGCTTCGGACAGTGGGACGACTGGGCCAAGAATACGTCGCCCAACAAGGATGTCAAGATCTACATTGGTGCACCGGCTTCCACGACCGCTGCTGGCTCCGGCTACGTCGACCCAGGTCAACTTGCTACCATAGCTAAGGCGACCGCGTCGCAGTACAGCTCGTTTGGTGGCGTCATGTACTGGGACGCTTCCCAGGCCCGTGCAAACAACCGCTTTGACAAGGCGATCAAGGATGGTATTCGGTAAGCACTAGTCCGCGACAGCTCTCAGGCTGTTTACTCACCCTGTCGTAGCAGCGGTGCCCCCTCCGCCCCCAGCGACCCAGCCCCAAGTGACCCCGCCCCTTCGGATCCTGCGCCTCCCTCGGACCCGGCTCCCCCGTCTGACCCTGCTCCCCCAACTGACCCGGCTCCCGGGCCTGAGGAGCCTTGCGACCCCGCCCCCACCCCTGCTCCGGAGCCTCAGCCTCAACCTCAGCCCGATCCCTCCACCGAGGAGCCCTGCGACCCTGCTCCTGCTCCTCCCAGTGGCGGCTCGTGCGGTAGCGCTGCAGCCTGGGACGCAGCTGCTACCTACACCGGTGGCCAGACTGCATCGTACAACGGCCACGTCTACACTGCAGGCTGGTGGACACAGAACGAGACCCCGGGCACCAGCGAAGTCTGGAAGGACGGCGGCGCATGCAGCGCGAAACGCGAGCTCACTGGCCCGCATCGTAGCATCACGCGCCGCGCGTTCGGTCGCCCCGCCGGCCGCCCCTCGAACAAGCCCAGCATCCTCCGTCGCCGTGGCGCGCCCAGCGCTTCTGGCAGCAACGCTGATTTCGTCAAGAGGCGCACGAACTGAATCACGACGACAAGGTTATCATGATGACTGCACGAGGAGGCGGTATTTATCCTGGGGCACGCGCGAATGAATTCAATGTCGCATTAGCACTTTACCCAATAATTTATCCATCGCATTTTTACCCACAACGCAAAAGTATGGTGTGAGTGAACATCGGAGGGCTTACATAGAATGTGCCACAAAACAAGCGCCCGCCCCTTGTTCTGAACTTCATCGATATGAACGACATCGCCGGCCCGGCGGCAGCAGCTCTCGCGTCTCTCAAGCGATACGAACGGGTCTTCATCTCGCTGCTTCCCAAGGCCGAGCTGCACGCGCATCTGAACGGCTGCATACCGCTGGACTGTCTGCGCGAACTCGCACGCGACTACGCGCCTGAAGCTGGCGAACCAACAGTTGACCTCACTGCGTTTGCGGATGGCGTAAAGCTCGATGAAATACACGACTTCTTCAAGCTGTTCCCTGCCATCTACGCCTTGACAGCTACTCCAGCCGCGCTGCGTGTTGCGACGCGCGCTGTTCTCGACCAGTTTATCGGAGACGATGCGAGGCAGCAAAATTGCGCGTATGTCGAACTTAGGACGACGCCGCGCACGACAAAGCATATGACGCGCAAGGAGTACTTGGAAGCCGTTCTCGACGAGGTTGAGCTCAGTCCTAAGGATCGCACGGCGTTGCTTGTCGCTGTGGACCGCCGGATGGAGGAGTCCGTCGTCGCTGAGATCGTGGACCTCGCTATCGAGTTAAAGAACGCTGGTCGACGCGTCGTGGGAATGGATCTCTGCGGGGAACCTCTCGTGAGCTCGGGATACAGACTTCACGTCTGCGAAAGCTGACTTTAGTCAGGCCGGCGATGTACACATGCTCGTCAAGCACCTCGCAAGGGCGAAGAAGGCCGGCTTGGGCGTCACTGTGCATGTAGCTGAGGTGCGCAATTGCCTCTCAAGCGCCTAGTGAGTCACTGAATTCTCGAGAAGACAAGTGCCAACACAGCGGAGGACACGATGGCGCTCCTGTCATTCGAACCGACGCGACTCGGGCATGCAACTTTCCTGAACGATGATGCACGTGCCTTCGTAGAAGAGCACCGGATACCCATCGAAATCTGTCTTACATCCAATCTCTTGTGCGTCTGTCCGCTTGTGGGTCTAACGTTGCAGACGCTAACGTCTGAGACAGGTGCAAGACGGTCTCTACGCTGGAAGACCACCACATCAAGCACTGGCTGCTCAGAGACCACCCGGTCGCGATCTGTGTAAGCTCTTCTATTCCGCTGCGCGGCGTCTTTTGCGGCCGGCCACAGTTGCGTGGACGCTGACGTTGGATTGATAATGATATCACAGACGGACGACACCCTTCCGTTCCGGACGTCCCTGGCGGGGGAATACGCCCTGCTGCTGGCCAAGCCGCCGCTCGGACTGGGGCTGAGCGAGGACGAGGTGTCTGCGATCGCTGAAAGAGGGCTAGGCGCGAGGATGGGCCAGATGTAAATGCGTATAGAATGCGGTTTCGGCTGTTTCCAGACCTCAGAATTTTCTCTGCTTTGTGCACCCACCACAGCAAACCACCCAGCAAAAGACACACCCCGCATTTTCCAATATGGGTGAGCGGCCCATCGCTGCGCTCGACCTCAAGAGCACTGTGCTCACCGTTCTGCACGATGTTCAGCGCCGAAAAAAGGACAGAAAATGTCCCTGAACGAGTTCCTGGGCGACAGCAGTACGCACCGATTCAGCTCGCACATCGTAGCCTCTAGCTCACCGCATCCGGCCTGCAGCCCTGGGTTCATGGGCCGACGAGATGGACAGCCTTCCGAGCGCGCGTGAGCATCGACGTTCCATCCGCGGCGCCGCCAGCTCACCAAGCTCGCTGCAGCCGCTCCCAGAACTGACGACGACTACGGCGGTCGCGGCGACAGGGACTTTGGCCGTGGTGGAGACAGAGACTTTACTCGCTGTGCGTCTTGGTTTCTGGGCTTGGACCACGGCACTCACGTCGAACGCAGCGGACAGAAACTTCCCGCCGCGCGAGGAGCTGCCGCTCCCCACCAGACCCCCATTCACGGCCTTCATCGGCAACCTGTCGTTCGATCTCACCGAGCGCGAGTTCGAGGATTTCTTCGCTGGACACAAGGTACGGAGCATGTGCGTTCGATCGATGAGCTGTCTAACTCGCCTTCCAGACCGTCAGCGTCAAGATCATCAAAGACCGCGAGGACAAGCCCAAGGGCTTTGGCTATGTCGAGTTCGCCGACGTCGAGGGCCTCAAGGCCGCGCTCGCCATGAACGGCACGGTGCGCGCTTGTCTGCTTCACCGCCCGTAGTGCATCGCATTCTGACGTCGACTCAGAGCATGGGCAACCGCACCATTCGCGTAAACGTCGCGGAGCCGCGTGAGTAGCTGACGGCGCGCCACAGTATGACTTGTAATCTGACCTGACTGTTGCAGCCAAGGAACGTGAGGGTCGCGGCGGCTATGGCGACCGAGGAGGCTCGGCCTTCGACGAAGACAAGTTTGCCGGCGAGTGGCGGCGGAGCGGGCCTCTTCCTGAGCGCTCTCCTCCAAGGCGCTCGCGCTTTGGCGGCGGTGGTGACGACGGCCCAGAACGCCGCTCACGCTTCGATGACGGTCCCGATCGCGGCTCGCGCTTTGCGGGCAGTGAGCGCGAGTCTGGTCCTGCCGAAGAGGCCTCGGATTGGCGGTCGAACCGGCCGGCGCGACAGCCGCCACCCGAGCTGTCTGTCGACATGCCGCCGCCGGATCGTCCAGTGCGTCGGTCGGGCTTCCCTACCCCGACAGGTGGTCCAAGTGGCGGAGACTTGGACGCGGCTTGGGAGAGAGGCGCCAAGTTTAAGCCGTCGCCCATTTCGCCTGCGCAGGACCGCGGCCCTCGTCAATTTGGTTCGGTGAGGAGCGACCGCAGCAGTATCCGCGAGCCTAGTGTCGACAACGAGCCATCGGATTGGCGCAGCGCACCTCGCCGCCCTCTTGGCAACGGTCCCCGCGCCGGTGGCTTCGGCGATTCTCGTGAGTGTATTGCCATTCAAAGTCTTGTTCTGTACTGACCTGGAGGTAGCGGCCAACTCGACTCCTCCTACTCCAGTACTGGCTCGTCGCAAGCTGGAGCTGACACCTCGCACAAGCGCGCCGCAATCGAGCAATACGTCTCCCCTTGGTTCGCCGAAGTTTGCCAGCGCGCAAACCACGACGACTCCGCCCACCAAAAGTAGCCCCTTTGGTGCTGCCAAGTGAGCCGTTGTAGCGTTAGTCCAGGAGCTGCTGTATTGACGCAGGACACCAGACCAGTAGACGTCACCCAGCGCGAGAAGGAGGTTGCAGAACGCCTTGAGCGCGAGAAGGAGCGCACTCGGGATGTAGTCCGAGAGCGCAGCGAATCGACGGCGAGCACCAGCGTATGGGGACCTCGCCGCACTGGCACAACCAGCGGTGGACCGCCTTCGCGCCAGGTGTCCCGTCCTCCGTCTCCAGGCGGCGCTGCTCCGCCTACCCCGTCTGTGACCTCCCCGATCTCCCCTCGCATTCCTGCTTCGACTGTCCGGCCCGCATTCAGCTTCGCCAATGCTGCAAAGTCTGCGAGCGGCAAGACCGAACTCGAGGATGTCACTGAGAAGGTCGCCGAGGTTTCGGTATGAACAATCTGTACTTTTGGTGTATCGGTATCTGCTCCATCACCCGGCTCGCTCAATCGCTCACGGCTCTCGTCGCATCTGGATTCTGGCTTCGTCGCTCTCCTCAGTTCTTCGTGCTCCGGCGCGTTAGGCGTCCGTGTTTATGCTTTATGCTCCTGTCTTGCGCGTCCTACGACGCTTCCGCGACTCCTCCCCTTCATGCACGCTCCTAACTATGCTCGGCGGTTTGGCGACAATTGTCGCATCCGTCCAGCCTCGTTTTCACCCTGATGCCCTCCACTAATACCGCGAGTCCACTCCTGAATGTATGTCGTGTTTGCCTGTGTTCCCTCTCGCCTCTCTTCTTGCTCACTGTCTGTTCAGCGTGTATCGATCAGTAGTGTTCTAGCTAGACTCGCCAAAACATAACTATCGGCCGCGTTGTCGACATTCAAAGTTGTGCACTGGGGAAACATACGAAAGCTGATGCTAGGGTGACGCCGGCGTTTGTTCGTCTCCGCGGCCGCCGCTGCTTCCCACGCAGCGAAGATTACCCGTAGCTGCGCGCCGGGATATGAGGGGCGCCGCAGCGACCCTGTCTCTACTGGGACCGAGCTGTGATGCGCCTGCAGGGTGTTGAACTTGAATGTTGGTAAACTCTCATGTAGGGCGAATGGAGAAAGCACAGCGCATCCTAACTCGAGTACTCTACACTAGGAGCGCTTGTGCCATTACTGGTCCAGCAATCCCATTCCGCGAAGCATGGCAGTGCCTGAGAGTCCACCGCAGCACATTGACTGCCTGCATCTGCGATCGAGAGCGGTTGCCAATTCCGCAGCATCGCGCAAGTCCGCTATCCCTAGTTGCTTCTTTCCTTTTGGATATAAGTACAAGATCGCACGACGCTCCAACGCTCAGGACACATCCCTTTGTCGTTCTCTCGCGCGTTTCATGGCTTTCAAACACCTCTCTACCGTCTTCCTCGCGATGCTCGCGCTGGCCGCGTTGGTCGCTGCACAGAACGAGACAATGCCACCCAGGCCTGCCGACCCATACGCTGACCCCGCCAACGACCCTTACAACCTGCTGCGCTACATCCCAACCGACTCGCTCACTGGCTTCGCTCATGGTAGCGTGCCACCGTCGTTGAATACCGTCGCGCCTCTGACCTCGTTGTTCAGGTGCGATCATGCTCGTTGCAATCGTGCAGCTCGCCCTCGTGTGGAAGTACAAGACGTGGTGGATGCTCGTCCTCCCTATCAGCGCCTGGAGTGAGTGCGGATCCTGTTTCATCAATGCCTCGTACTCACATGCCACCCAATGCACTAGTTTTCACTGAAGGTTTCGCTATGCGCTTGGTTTTGGCACGCTCGCCCGAGTCGCGCAATGCTTTCATCGTGCAAAGCACTCTCACTGTACTTACGGCAAGTCGATCCCTCTACTCGACATTGAATGTCACTCAACCCGATGTCAGCCCTGTGCCTTCATCGCTGTCGATTACATGCTTCTGGGACGTATCGCTCGCTTCCTCGTATGTCCCGGTTTTGGTACATTAATTCCCCTCGCGAGAGACAACGGTTTGACGAAGAGAAATGAGATACTCGGCGAAGAGAGATAACATATTCTTGGTACAAAAGGGTTGTTTCACTACGAAGAGTTCACAATCTCGCGAGATTTTGGTAAAGTATCTCGAGAAAGTCCAAGCGGGTGTCACGTGAACACCCGATTAGGCTTATCGCATTTCCCGATTACAGATAAGGTAAGGGAGGGACAGACTCCGACCGGATGCGGTGCTGCCACTGTCGTCTCTTTCCCGAGCAACAATGAGTCGAGTAACAGGCATGCTGCCTGCCTCTAGACTTCTGCTCCGGCTCGGCCCGTAATGTAGCTCAGTAAGGACGCGCCTCCCCGCGACCTGGCTGAGCGCAATACGGCGGTGATGGGCTGGGGAGCGAGCGAGCCCTCGCGTACCGCTCAGCGTCCGGCGTAACCATGCTAAGTGTGGGGGCGCTCTGCCCAGGACCGGGTCTGAAGGCAGGCGCGCGTATCACCAGTGATATGCGCGTGGGCGTGACGGTGTCGCAGGGCGGGCGCTGGTGGGCGGCACCGCTATCAGGTGAGCCGTCTGTTCCCGCGATTTGCCATTAAGCAAGTAGCTTAATGGCAAAAACTCGGGTGTTGTTTGTGTCCCCTTGCACTGACGCCCATCCTCGTGCAGGCGATTGCCCTCCAGTTGCGCTGCTGACGGCGTTGCGCTGACATGACGGCACGCTCGCCTACACGGTTTGTCGCGCAGCTGTCGCGCGCTGCTCGACGTACTGCTCTCCACTGCACTTGGCAATGTCAACAAGGTGAGTATTGCCTTCGTGTTCTGCACCTGTTGCCCGTTTGACGAGGCACGCATCAGCGCCCCGCACCCTTGACGGAGAACGACAGTGACGCACGGTGCAGGGAGCAACTGTACTTTGCGACCGTTATAGGGCTCATAGACGTTATACGTGGGCATGTCGTTCAATGGCGCGGTGAGCGCCGACCCCTGTGTCTTCGACCACGTGCTCGTTCCCGGCGCGGTGCTGACGCTCGTGTACAGGGCCTCGCGCACGCCATTAATATTGCGTTTGTGAAGCACGGTGCCCAACTCGCGCAACAGCATCGCAAGCCGTTCCCATTCGTGTCCGGTCTCGCTGGTACGTCCGTCCCTGCTACGCGTAGCACGCCGACGTCGTCCCGCTGACAGGTACCCCCGTTCGCAGGCCTCGTGCAGGCCTTGTCCTTGGCTCGAGCGGCGTGAACCATGTGCGCGGTATGACCGACGTCAAACGACACGCGGAGCTCGTCTATGCAGAGAGTCTGCTCGAGAAGGTACGTCGTGCGTCACCTCATCCTGTATGTTTACTGACGTCCGGCGGCAAGGCGGTGATGCGGATCGTACGTATGTACGTCTGCATGTATGTCTTGTCGCACCGCTCATGTTATATCCAGTATCTCGTACCTCTCGTGACCCAGATTTCCGACCTCGGGAACGCTAAAGCAGGCGTCAGCTCCTTCCGACATCGATACGCGTCACATGCGACGCAATCACTCTGTTTTACAAAGCCACTGCCCGTTGTTGGACGTCCGTCGTTTCGCCAGCCAATGTACTCCGCCAGTGCGTACACCGGCCGAATGGTGTCTGCGAAGCTAACAAAGGTCGTCTGAGATACAGATCTTGTATAGCACCGGACGGTTAACAAACGAAATCGGATTTGACAGTCGGGTTCGCAGTACGCGTCTCGTGTGTGCGCGACGCTTACTGGCTCGTTCCGAGAATCTATCCGTGCTGTCACTGCTCGACTTAGTGGTTTCTGCGTATGGGGTACTGGCGGTCTGAGTTCAGGACCCTCCGTGGGCGTTCCTTTGCACTCGTCTTGAGGCAAAGGTACGCGGGCCTCAGTTTCATGTATGTGCACACCTCCTTCACTACATCTCGGACCAGCTGTTGGTATATATCATACTCCTGACACTTCTTTGTGGTTAAATCTGCACTGTTTTTGCGGAATATCGCGCGCAGGAGATTTTTCCCACGGGCTCACGCAGGATCGGCGAGCTCCGGCTGCGTGAGCCTGTGGGAAACTCGTTTTATGCGCTCCTACGGCTCTTCAGGAAGCAGAGGAGGGCAATCACAGTGTATACGAGGCAAGAATAGGACATTAACCGTTGTAAAGCCAGCGGAATCCATGGTTTTAACACGACTGCCTCCTTGATCCACACCCAGCGAATCACCAACTTATGCGGAGCGTTCCAAGGATACCGGGGCCTCAACTGGGATAACTAGTGATTTTACCTGAGTCTGTGACACTTTCCTCTGTA
Source organism: Exidia glandulosa HHB12029 (assembly GCA_001632375.1). Classification (NCBI taxonomy): domain Eukaryota; kingdom Fungi; phylum Basidiomycota; class Agaricomycetes; order Auriculariales; family Exidiaceae; genus Exidia; species Exidia glandulosa. Next base: position 33,686 of record KV425930.1, read on the forward strand.
CAAGAGCTTTGTAATATACACATTCCTCACGCCATTGGTGTAGTATTCCTGGCGTAACAACCTGTGCATCACCGACGTCCCGAGTCTTTGACCAACAAGCATGAATATGAAAGAGGAACCAATACAGTAGATTACATGCATTACTACTCTAGTCCTCATCCTCCGACTCGTCCGACTTGATGTTCCAGCGACGAAGGCGTGCATAGCCTGCACGGCTACCGGCCTTCTTGTTAGTGACGGGTTGAGTGTATTTCAGCCCGCTATACTCTTGCACTAGCCGCCGTTTGGTCAGATTTTCAGCTTATTGCTGAATGAGGTAGAGCTTGCTCCGTGGATTCATGGGGGCGGTGCGGGACGTGGCTATTGTTGGGGAGGGCAAAGCAGAAACTAAACTACGTAAAGTACTTGTCAAAACGCGACGCTTTTTTGGAGGGAGACGGGAATCCGGTCTCAAGTGAGTAGCGAGAAGCCTTCTTCAATGGCACCGACGGCGCACTTCCCAGTCCAGAGCCCGAAGCGACAGGCTCTGGGTCCGAATCAGAGATGGAGATAGGAGAAGGCTCGCGTTCTTCGAACGGTCGTCAGCAATTTGTCGCAATAGATATGATGTGGGACACGTACTCTTCGAGGAGGAGGCGGGAGGCGCAGTCTTGGCTTTCTTTGCCAGACGAGTGACCGGCTTCTCGGCGCGGGTCCGCTTCTTGCCTTGAGAGCGAGGAGTCAGGTTCTACATCGACTCACAATGTATGAATGACGTACTCGTAGAGGCCTTGGCGACATACTCATCCGACTCGGATGCTGTGTCCGCCGCCTCGTCATCGTCGGACGCGGCCTCGTCGTCGTCATCGCCAGAGATTGGGTCGCCCTCATCCGCGTCGGGTCGAAGAAGGGCGTCACGGTACACGGTCAGATCCTGCTTTGTTCCTGTGCAAGTTTCTGTCAGTACGCGCAATGGTGGTCATTATGAGACAGTGTACGTACCAAGCCAGAGAACGCGGCGGCGCCACGGAACGTTCGAGCCGGAGCAAACAGCATCGAAGTCGGCAAAGGTCGGCTGGTTCTTTGGGACACGATGGAGGGAGCGGTTGTCCTTCTGCAGTAAGAACAACGGGAACTCGTCCACATCACCTTCCAGCGCAATGTACTCGAAGACGGTGGGAAGGTATTTCTTCAAGACAGCGATGATCTGAGAAGCGGTGGAGCCTGCAGGAATGCGAATACCGCCGCGGTCGAGCTTGGAGGCACCAAAGCCGATGTCCTCCCACGGGATGTACTTGTGTGCCGAGGGAGCGCGAATGACCTTCCCAACAGCCTGGGTGACAATCAGCAACGACAACATGCACAGACGGGGATGGCTATACTCTGACCTTACTACCGCTTACGATCACGACAATACGCCCCACTCGCAAGTCCTCATCCTGAACCTCGAGGTCAGTAATGGCAACGGACCAAAGTACAGGAAGTGCTCACCCGGGAGCGAGACTTCGGCTTGAGCTTCGACTGAGGCTTCTTCTTGCTGGCCTTCGACTTCTTCTTGCCCGGCCCTCCGCGAAGGCCCTTGACTGCCTCCGCGTGGGCGTCGCCGAAGTCCGCCTTTTGATTGGCCTTCGCCTCGGCAAGCAGGTCTGCCAGCGACCGCGGCGCAGCGGACGTGCGTGCTGGAGCAGACGGCGGAGGAGTAGTCTCGTCCTCGGATGCTGTGTCGTACTCGGACGACGACGACGACATGTAACGGACGGGGGATAAAGGCACAACGCAAAATCTGAGAGGAGAGGCAGTACTTAACCATATGCTGAAGGTGAGTCATCTTATTCGGGTGCCTGCTACTGTACCTTTCTTTCTGCACCGACACGCGAGGGGGTGCCGAGGATCGTCGCGGAATTCCTCTCAATGCACGGGGTGTCCCGGTTGCGTAGGCCATATATGGAAATTCTTACTGAGAGTTTCAAGTTGCAGGCACGGGAATGAATTGACATTGAAAGCAAATTCATCACAATTGATAGACTAGGACCTGAGCCCGTGCACTAGGGAAGTTACACAGTTATTCGGGCGTGGCGTTGACTACCGCCGTAGCGAGAAGCGGCGGCGCCTCATCGTACAACTCCGAGTCAGTGACAAGATGACCGGAGTTGACGAGAGGGACGTTCACCAGCTTATCAATAGCATGGTCGATCAGGAGAGACTCCTTGATCAGGATGTGCGAGTTGATAACGAGGTTCTTCGTTAGAGTCATGCACTCCGATCCCATGCCAGGGATGGACGCCTTCTCGAACTCCATCTCCGCAACCAGGAAGAAGAGCGAACCGTCTTGATCAGGGTTGAGATACAAACGCGAAAACCCCTTGCACCACGCGAGCTGCCACGCATGAGTGCAAGCCTGGAGGTCGGTGCAGTTTTGGTGCTGGACGGGAGGAATCTCGGAGTAGACCTCGTACCGGTAGTCGGCGCAGAGGCTCTTGGCAGCCGCAACATGGGCGTACATCAGGAAAAACACCCTGCACTACAGTGTGATATGTACGCTCCATAGCGGCCATAGGCCTGTAGAAGCACCCCCCCTTGCGGTAGCCAAACATAGCAATCCATAGCACAGAGCGGCCGATCCATAGCGCTCCGTTGCACAGCATATCTCCCAGCCTGCACCCTGTAGCCATGATCTATACAACCGGAAGAAATCCTTTTCAGGGAGGGTGCCCGCAGGTCTATCCTCCCCTCGTACACGTTCACTTGCAGCAGCTCCGCACGATCGTGAGGTTAAATGAATATATAGCGCATGGCTAGGTAGGATAGAATACAGCGAGCGCGCACGGGCAACATATCAAACGAAATGGAAAGGGTCTGCAGCTACACGACAGCGACGGATATGAGAATCGGAAAGGCTGGCTGACGGCAAAGGGGGACGGAGAGACAGGCGGGCAAGGACAGTGGGCAACCGGGACGGCGATGAAAAGACGTAACACCAATGCACACGAGGATACGGGAAGAGGGCGAGCCCAGGGCGCGCGCACGCAGGCGAACCGCGGAGTGTCTGGTGGTGAAAGGGCAGATGGGTAGCAGAAGACGTACCTCGCGAGCGCCGACTACGAGTGAGTTACGGATGCCTGTCTGTGTGCGAGAAAATATCAGGTTCGTGGCGCACTGCAGCGAAAAAAGAGCACACCTAGCACATGACGCGCATGGCGTCCGCAGACACCTCCTGCAGGCTTGCGTTCGATGTGGGTGTGCGGGAACGTTCTGAACAAGGCCGTTACGAGACCGTCGTGGGCGTTGGTGGAAAAGGAACGACCGGCTAGTCCCGCACCAGGACGGGAACGTTACAGTCACCGGAGAGAACCGCTTCGAGCTGAAAAACGTCTAAGTCCCACATCCGGAGACCGTCGCCCCAGGGCGTTTCTCACCCATTCACATCAATTGAAATATTGACTATTGCACTTGCCCACTCTCGGCGAAACGTTCCTCGCCTGTAGAGGCCGTCGCTTGTAAAAAAAATAGTGTGGTCTATACGAGTCTATGATTATCTACAGGTATTGAACGGTACTCTATGCATTTCTATGGAGCGACCTGCCGAATCTATGCATGCTACAGCAAGCTATAGAACAGCGCGCGGGCGCTACAAACAACTACGGATTGCTATGATCCGAGCACTGGGCGCTACTGCTTGCTACAGACTGCTATAAACCGGACAGTCGGCGCTACGGATCGCTACAGCGCGCTACGGGGCATGTATAGAAGCCCCCCGGTTTCTGTAGCATTTGGGTTTTTCCTGATGTATACGGCGGGCGTGACAAGGCGGATGTCGGACATATCGAGAGTGTGAAGGGATTGTCCCATAAGCGCATAGAACGCCCTGTTGGCCCAATCGCGCTTGCCAAGGATGAGGCCGAACTGGAGGCGAAGAATGGCAGGCACACCGCGTAAACCGAGCTCAGTCTCAGCGTACTGCGCAACTATGGGCATGTCGAAGCGCGCAGCAAGCTCGAGTAGCACGAGGCATCCAAGGACGCTGAGCTTGGGCCTACTTAGCGGTCAAACCTCAGCGATCGTAACTGTGACAGAGCGCAGAACGTACTTGGAATAGAATACGTGGAGCATGAGCGTCAATTGCGCGCGTGACACTGCGATGAGCTCGAGTGGGGACTTCTCCGTGCCCTCCGCTGATCCATCGAGCGGCTGAGGAACAGAGAAGAGGTCGCGGAAGAACGAGGAGTACAGCGCCAAGATGGAGGCGTGAACGCGGAAGAGCGTAGTGTCCGACTGAGAGGTGTTAAGAAATGGGGTGAGGCCTGTGATCATAGCCGTACCTTCAGGTAGAGTGTCGCATCCTTGAAGAAGAACACGGGATGGGGAGTGAGCTTGGAGAAGACTGCCATTTTGGATCCAGTCGCTGAGGGACGACGGGGCGAGAGCAAACAGTTGCAAAACTTGGACGCCAACGCATCCTATTTCAACCTGCACCTACGTTAGCTCAGGAGGGCGACGCTTGCCGAAACGGATTAATGGGATCTCCGCAGGGACATTCAAAGCGATGCGTCCCTTGCGACCTGCACAGCTTTGCGCAACGTTAAGTCACACTGGCAAATATGAAACTCGCGGCAGCGTAACTTTCCGGATGACGCAAGTAGGCCCTTCAGTGGGCTACATCTTCAAGGTGCCGGCATTGCAATCGACCGGTTACCCACATGTTGACTATAGGCGGAAAGTAAGAACATGCTCGTAACTCGCGCCCTCGTGTCATGTAGCGGCAAGCGATGCTCCTCGCACTCGCAGAACGCGCGGAGGATAGTTGCCCGCTGCTGCGTGACGAAGCGGAAGGGAACGGGGTACCCGGTCGACAGATGTGGTGCAGGCAGGGAAAGTAGTTTATGAGTGTACTCGGTGCAGGCGAGTGTGACCGAGGTGTGCGCTGGTCGAATGGGTCAGAGGCACACAGTGACAGCCGCAACGGACGGCTGTGCTGTTTCGCAAATAGCGTCAGCGCAGACCGCCCGTTGTTCGACATCGTGCAGGGAGTGAGTGGGAAAGGGGAGAGGAGGGGGGCGATATAGGAAGTAGACAGCAAGAATCTACGAAAGTAGATTATGTTAGTGGACTTCAGTCGAGCGCCGAGTCAGGACGACGTTGCGTCTTGCACCCGCGTGCACACGACTACAGAGCTGCATGACCTGTCGCAACGACGGCGCAAGAGGTCTGAGACTGGGGCGGCAGGAAGTGTCCTGGCCAGGGCCACAGAGACCAAGGCATAGATAAATGACGCACTTGCGAGGACGGACGGGCGGCGGGAGCGTACGTGATGCTCGATCCGACCAGTGCGCTTTAACAACTCACCGACGAGGTCCGTACTCCACTCCAGGTTCGTCCCAGACGGGACTGACAACAGCAAGAGTCAGTCTACAGCGTCTAGAAGTGCGGAGAGGACTGGGCGGGGACATACGCGATATCGGGTCCTCCGATGAGGGATCATACAACACGACAAGGAAGGGCGCTGCGCGTCCCAAAAGTTGCGTGAAGGATTCTAAGATTATCAAGAGTCAGCACGAGAAGTTGCGCGACGTGGAGAGGTGTTGTAGGAGAGGTACAAACGTACCTCTTCGGGTCGGGACTGCGCGCGCGTCACAACGATGACGACAGAAGCTCCAGACTCCGGGATTTGTGCAGAGCACACTATTAGAGTATGTGGGCGGCAGAAAAGGGGATCGTGCACCGCGCATTTAGCGCGCCGGTTGTCCAACACGGCGCACCCTGTTCGCAGTGAGCCTGAGGGCCGAGCACGAGCACCAACTCGCAAATGGGCGGAAGGAAGGTCTTAGGCCTCTGATGTGCGGTAGGGAGATATACTAGAGCGTGCGGCGGGTGAGCTGAATGGTCCGTTGTCGCGACAAGGCGAGTTACGCACCGCTACGATGCCGAGAGCTATAATGTGGGCTGATGGTTGAAGGGACCCATTTGAGGGTGACCGTCGACTGCCAGTTGCGTAGGACGGCGCACAGTGAGGTCAAACGGCGCACGGTGAGACGAGCGCGGAAGACGGGAACGGCGGGCGAAATTGCTGTCAGGCTCGCAGCAAGCGTGAAAGGTAAGTGCGCATCGACGTAGAATGTTAATGAAAAGATTATTGGGCATTTGATTGGTGCGCGACAGTGGCCGGAACACGGTCCAAAACGCGGTCTAAGAGGTAAGCCCGGAAAGTAACGACGCGGTGTAACGCGTCAAGTAATCGGCCTTTGAACTGGCTGCTCCCCGTCAACCACCAACCCTCCCGCAGCTCCGGCCGCCCAGTCCAATGCTCAAGCATCTTACGGAGGCGCTTGACGCGCGCTCGCTCCTCTCTGTGGCAGCACCGCCTTGGCGTGGTTCGGCAGGACTAACAGAGTCGTCTTTGCTTGCACCCGTGCACGCTGCGCGCACAACATGGCCAGCACCTACAGAAATACCTCGAACCTAAACTTTGCACTGTTGTCACCAGGTCTGCGTGTGGATCTTATTGTTGTTTCCATCGCCGTCGTACCTTTCTTCGAACCGGTGGCCCAGTGGTGGGTACATGTGCTGAAATGCGGGAGCTACTGTCCATATATAGTTGCCCGACACGTTTTATGCGACGCTCCGCTCGCTACGAGCTCTTTCTGACCTCAGTAATCTGTATGCGGGCGTACGCTCACGTTTCTTGCCGCGCTCGCCTGTGAGTTCTGTTCCTGCGCGGCGATGGTATGTCGGCCTCGGTGTCTCGCTTTTTTGCCCAAACAGCTCACATCAGTCCCTGCAGCGTCTGAAATACGGGTACCATTACTGAAGCGCACCTTCGCCCTGCCCTACATATCCATACAGGGCGTCTGTCGCGTGGCGGTGCGACCTGCGCGTCACTCGTACTCGACCGCGGACGCGCCCCGAACATCCCTTCGAACCACTGCCCACTCAGCTTCACCACATGCGCCCGCGGTCTGCGGATACACCTCGACTCATTATACGAGCTTTAGTGGGCGTCGAGCTTTCAGCCGTGGTGCGCGATCCGGTATCTGAACTCGCCATACGCGCTCCGACGCTCGACCCGTCGTCGTCACTCCCAATTGTGACGGCAACGATAAATCACTACCTCTATCCATCTCTGTCGCCGCTCGTTTTGTCTATGCCGTCGATATTCCGGCTCTCGCGCACGGTGTGCACCGGTCGCGTCGCCGACTCGTCTCCAGGCCCAGCCACGTCTTCAGCATTCGATTCGACGGCACCTTCGGACTCTCAGACATCGAATACCCACATTGCAGCCTGCGAGGTTGCCCGGACTTCTGCGTACATCGCAGAATGCGGGTTTCTTTCCGCCCATCGACCGGCTCACCCACCACTCGAGCCTTCCGTGATTTCACGACGCCCTTATCGACCGGACCATGCGATACGGTGTCAATAAAAACTCCAGAGCGCCTACCTGCAATCCCGGGAGGTGTCTTCACTCGCGCGCAACTCGCGCATCTTTCACCGCGCGCGCAACTCATCTCGCCCGTCATCCCCGTTTCCCGCGATTTCGCCTTCAATTGGTTCAAGGACATCCCTCCCACAACCTCCGCGGCGGCTATCGCGCTTCGTGTCCAAATAGCGAGGAGACGGGGATTCGTAGAAATTGCCGTTCTGCAAAACCCGACGTCGTCCCGGCCTCGCGTTAGATCCACGATTATCGTCCCCTCCATCGCATTCACCGACGATCAATCTGTGGGAGCGCTCACCTAACTTGTGCAAAACTCGCCCGCGTCCGTCTCGACATCTCCGTGGCGGTCAGAACCGACGTCAGGTCCACATCTCGCGTACCCCCACCGACTACATCAGGCTCGCATCAGAGCGACGCGCAGGTGTCACTTCGAGTGTCAGCGCCGCGTACCCCGCGCGCCGAATGGAGAAATCGCTCGGAACTCGCCATGCGCGTTCCCGAACCGAACCAAGTCTCCGGGTCGCAGAACGTCGAGAAACGGGCCAGATGCGAATGGGGCGGACATAACGACGTACCATGGACCTCTACGACCTTTAGAATCACGCGCACATGTCAATTTCATCAAGATCGCGTTCTCGCCATTCCGGGCCTCGTACACGCTTCCCGCAGTCCCGCGTCACTTGAACTCGCTAAACTCGCGCTGCTGGCGATTTCTGTACCGGTATCCATTGTGAGTACTGCCTCGAAATGCAGTTTTCATGTCAACTTACGTTCTGTATTTCGCCTTCCAGTTGACGACGGGCATGAGTACTCGGACGCGTCGAGCCTGCGAACAGCGTCAGACACGTATCCCGCGCAATACAATAGACGAATCAAGCGTCTCTGAACCCGAGACGACTCCCAGTGCATCGGCGCTGCTGGGATCGCGCGTGCGCGACTCTACACGCGATACGAAGAAGCCACAGTGCGGCAAGCGGGTGCACTGAATGTGCTTCCATAACCATAACGATGAATGAATGTGTACGTACAGTCTGCGAGGTTGCAAACTTCGGGGTGCCGATGTTCTTGTCGACTTCGCGCAGATGTTCTCCCGTCCGACGACCCGACCTGATTACACCTGAGCACCGCGTTAACGCCCTTAAACGTAGCTTGGGCGTGACTTCATCATCCTATACTACGTCTACGAGCACCAAAAATCGATGCGCCCGGCATCCTCGTTGTGATCGTCGCGGTGCGGCTCGCGCGTGTGCACGGCATTCCAGACCGAATTGCGACAGGTCCAATGCGAATCGCACCTGCTCGTGGTGTCGACAGCCATAGAGAATGGGCGCGTACCGCGTTTGTCCCGCGTTTTGCTGCTTTGCTGATGTTCTGCTTGGTTTCCGTCGTAGGCGACACCATGGCGCATCAGACCTCGTATAGTCTACAGACCGCGTCAGCGCGTGTTTGACACTACGTCGATTAAATGCCAACACCTTACCTAAGCTTTAGATGCGCTCGTGCGGCGTCAGTTGCAGGCCGTCTGTGCCGCCGCCGCACGCTAGTCGACTCGAGGCCGTACGCCAGTCGACTCGTGCCGCAGTCGTGCGCATCTGCTCCGCACCCGCACTGTGACAGCGCACATCAAACGCAGTTCGGGCGACATTGCTTGCAAGGAGTCGAAGATCAAAACAAGATGGTATATTGTGTTCTGGGGCGCGCTGTAAAACGTGCCTGGCGGGGTGCGTTGTAGTATGAGTGAGAGCAAGTGAGCGTGCCGGTGTCGGCCGGTAATTCAGATAAATTCAAGATAAATTCCAGGCTTGGTAATTAAGGACGGGAGACGGCAGATAATGCTACTTGATGGTTGTATCTAGCATTCCTGATAATGAATACAGATTGTATTATCTCTGCGGACGACGCGAAGGGTTGGTCCAAAACGTTCGAGTCCGGTGATCAATTGAAATCACTCGTGTCTTCCCTCCGACCGCCTCTAGAGATGGTCCTCGTTGGAGTGGGTTATCGTATTTCACATTAACGACAACATGGTAAGAATTCAACCTGTGAGTAGAGCTTGGTCTAGTGGCATCTGCTTACATAAGGCGAGAGACCTTGAAGCTCGCGGCGGATCCGATCCGATCCCGCAACTTCGACATGTTCCCCTCCCTGCCTAACGGTGTGTGGGCCGATGAAATCAACGAGGCATACGAGCGACTTCACTACGCGTTCCAGTCAAGTTTGAACGCTCTTACGCAGTTTGATGTCGATCCTTCCCGCTTGCGCTCGCTGCGTTCGCGTCTTGATACGCACCACTTGCCGGTACTACTAGCATTGGAGCGGGATGGGCGTGTCGGACAGGCTTGGATTGAGAGGGCTGGATCAACACTCATCAGCCTTATGCAGCCACTCGAAGACGCTGTTCGTCAAGCTGAGCAGCGGTGCGTTACCCCCTGCTTCCGCGCATGCAATGCTGATCACCCGCATATTAGTGATGGGTCGAATGTTCAACATCCCGACTACATACGCTCAGAGCGGACCGGGCAACGGGGGCGACCAACACTGCATATCGACGAGGCCTGGCTTGCAAAGAACGTCTCGAATCACAACAACAACTCCGTTCGACAGCTTGCGAAGCTCCTGAACATTGACCGCCGAACTCTGAAGCGGGAGATGGATCGGCAGGGTATCGTCCGCTCATTCTCTACCATATCCGACGACGACCTCGACGAGATCTTCCGCGCTGTGCGCGCCGAGAATCCGGAAGAGGGATGGTCATACTTCACCGGTCTTTTGCGAAGTGCAGGAATCCGGGTGCAGCAGGCACGTATACGCGCATGCATTGCTCGCGTTGCGCCGCTACGACAAGCACTCCGTCCTCCCGTGGGGGTGCCACGACACTACACTGTCTCACGCCCGAACAGTGTCTGGCACAACGACGGTTATCATAAGCTCATCCGCTGGGGCTTTGTCATTCACGGCTTTGTCGACGGCTACGACCATTTCGTGAGTCTCTCTCTCAGATATCAGCCTTTCATTGACTTGATACAGGTTGTCGGCATGGAAGTGCATACTAATAATCGTGCGGAGACCGTGTTCGAGGTCTTTGAAGGCGCCACGAAGGCGCACGGTTCTCCGTCCCGGTGTCGAGGCGATCGCGGCGGCGAGAACATGATGGTCGCGGTCTGGATGATCATGAAGAAAGGCGCACGACGCGGATCGTATCTTTGGGGATCGTACGTACACATGACTCTGCCTTGTGTCTTCTTCTCATGGATTCAGGTCTACTCGCAATACTCGAATCGAGCGGCTTTGGCGGGAAGTAGGCGAGAAGTTTGCCCGGCAGTGGAAGGCCTTTTTCACTCGTCTCGAACGACTGCACGGTCTCGACTCCGACAACGCGGCGCATATCTGGCTACTTCAGTATCTTTTCCTTCAGGAGATCCGCGACGCATGTGCAGTCTTCGTTGAGAAATGGAACCACCACCCAATGAAGCAGCAAAAGTACAAGAGCCCGATGGTATGGCATATGTGCTTCATTCGAGTTCAGTCCTGACTACGAACTTAGGACAAGCGCAATGCCGGGATGCTGGAGTTCGGCCAGTATGTCGATGACTTGGAGGGTGTGGACCCGACCGAGATCCTTCGCCACTATTCCGTCGATCGTCCCTACAGCAATCGTAGCCATGATGAGGAAGGTGTGTGTCAAATTACTACCATCTTTTGCAGATATTCACGGACAGTCGAAGACGACTCCCTGCCTGATGAAGTTGACGAAGTTGACGAGGACGAAGAGGCGCTCGCTGACGATGATTACGACCTCGAGGAGCTTGAACAGATGGTTGAAGAGGGCGAGCTTCGGAACGTCCGCCACGACGCGATCGCCGTACCTGACGCAGCTTGTCCGTTCCCACCTGCACTGCTTCAGGTCTTTGAGACAGCGCGAAGTGCGGCTGCCGTACAAGGGATGGCACCTGAGGGATATGGTCTTCACACTCACGAACGCGATGGCGACGCCTACCCGACCTACGAGACGATTCAGGTTGCCGGGAAAGACGTTGACATCCCGTTACAACTCGACACATGGCTCCCTCGCGCGAGTCAATGGGTTTGTGGTCTTGCGCTCATGGACCAGATGCTTGCATAAGGTATCATGTACCCTGCGCGTATAGACGTCCTAGATCCCATGGAAATGTGTTTTCGAATACGATCAACGCGCGGCCGGCCTGACTCGCAAACAGCGCCGGAACGGCACACACGCTGATAGCGTATGGAATCGAGCGGGGACGGTGCGAAGGATGATGAAGCAAAGCGGTAAAGCTTACGTACCTGTGCAGATAGAGAACACAGTCAGCTTCAACATAATGCGCCTCGGGCGCAGACGTTGTGGATGGTGTGACGTACCTGAAGGTCACCCGGTGCAGCTACAGCTGCGTCGTTGTCAAGCACCGGTGCAAGATAATCAACTTGAGTGCTGATAGACGACGAACTACAACATGGTTAACTCTGGACGACGGCCGGTAAGTGTTTCGTGCATGGTAGATTGTGCTACGTACTCGAAAGGACCCGACCGTAGGGTTTATCGGTCCTGAAAGCACGAAGAGGATCCAGATTGTTTGATGTCGTGCACAACCCCAGCGACCGTGACGAGGACGAGGGGTACGCTCGTACTTTGCGCGACGGCGCCGCGGGTGGAATCCCGTCGTCCGGCAGCGACGCCGAACTAACCGTTTACTGTGGTAGGCGTCAGCGCGGAGAACACAACATACACTGCATCCGAGAATTTTGCCAACAAGCAACTTGCTTAATGGCAGAATCGCGGGACGGAGGGGCCACAAGCGCATCCCGAAGTGGCCACGCCTGCGCGCCCGCTGGCCCTGACGCAGAGTGCAACCGAAAGCGTACCTTTATAAGGTGGCACAGTGCCTAGGTTGTACGGCATATTACAGCGCGGCGCGCACGATGAATGACTTTTACACGTCGCAGCTGTATTAACATGAGACTCGAAAGCAGCAGGAACACGCACCTAGCGTACCGCGCATGGCGCATCGCCTGTTGCGCGGGTCGTTCGTGCCCCAGAGATGGCCCGGCGCCAAAGGGCGACTCAGAAACGGCGTGGTAAGGAGAAGAGGGACATGCTAAGCACTCGGCCCGAGTCCGGGTCGCTGCAATGAACCTGTAATCGGGAAATACGATAAGCCTGATCGGGTGTGCACGTGACATCCGCTTCGACTTTCTCGAGATACTTGACCACAATCTCGCGAGATATTCCAGGTTCGTAGCGAGATAACTCTCTGCTCGCAGAGCAATGTATCTCTATTCATCGCACTTTCCATTTCTCTTCGTTAAATCGTTGTCTCTCGTGAAGGGATTTAATGTACCAAAACCGGGACATATCCTCGGCACGGAGAAGCACATGATTGTCATGCCCTCTCGTATCACCAAGATATTCATATTCTCCGACGTAGCGACGTTCATGATCCAGGTAAGTCATCAAATACTGCACCAATCTTACAGCTCTGACTTCACTCTGTAGGCAACCGGGTCGAGTCTCACTATCATCAACACGTCGAATGTAAAGCTCGGCAGCAACGTATGTGTTTCCTAGGAGTTCCCCCATCGCCTCTCACCCGAATTTCAGATCTTTCTCGGAGGTCTCATCCTTCAGGTGAGCAGCTACTCCCCCAGCTTGACGAGCTCCGTCTCATGCGCCTACACAGGCTGCCTCGTTTGGTTTCTTCACCATCATGTTTGCCATCTGGATGCGCCGGGTGTGTACAAGTGAGCCGCACATCTGGAGCCAGGATCGGGCAAAGAAATGGTACAACGACTGGCGTGCGTTGGCGGGTGCGCTCGTCGTCTCGTGCATCGGAATACTGGTATGCCTCTGCACCGCAGCGTGGCTGCATATCACTGGCTGATGGAACGCCAGGTCCGTTCTGGCTATCGCATTGCGGAAGCCTCGCAAGGTCGGGGTTGTTATGAAGTCGACAACGCGACCCGTACTGATGTCCACTTTACAGGCTACTTCGGCACACTGGCGACGACCGAGTGGGTCTTCTACGCGTTCGACACACTGCCCTTGTTCATTGCCATCGCGGTTTATATCCCCTTCTGGCCGGGGAGGTTCATTCCTCGGGTCAACGCCCAGGGTGAAGCTCTGAAGGACCGTCACGAGCTGGTGCGCATTCATAGTGGACGACAGCAGAATGCGCCTGGTCCGGCCGAGTCTTACGAGCCCTTGGTGCAGGCCCCTCTCCCCGACATTGCCCCTGCTGATAAGCCACGTGCTGTTTGATGTTATTCTTCTACCTCCCTCGTGTGTTGTAGGTATTAGAACCTCGCTGTTACACCGAGCCATTTGACAACCACTCTCGTGAGATTTGAACTGTGATACCTTTGGTACGGATGGACAGTGACGTAGGGACATAAGAGAGACATGTATCACCTTGACGCGAGCATAATTTGAAGGGATCTCTACATGTACGCGCGTGCATCAGCGTATCATCTCCCCACATCGCGAGTGATGCAGTTGGACTACCTGACTGTCCTTGAGCCCTAGGTTGCACTGCCAGCGATACCATAAGAAAACAACTGTAACTTAAGCAAACATGGCTAGAGTTTCGTCTTATTTGCGGTCGTCGCGATCGTTGCCGGCGGAGGCGTGCACTTCGCAGCACCGCAACCTCGCATCCGCGATTTGTCCAGTGGCCGTAGGAAATAAAGTTTGAATTACTTCCGTGCGAGGCGAGTGCCGGGAAATCGCGGCGGTACTTGAAATCTTTCACATCAACACTCACGGACGATTTCCGATTACTCATTAATTGCTGCACTCAACACGCGTGTAGCGGCTCACCAGCTTGAAGAGACGGTGAAGCCGTCGACTCTGCGTCGCAGTTGGAGTACATGTTTCCTGAACTAGTAAACTTCGCTGCGCGACGCACACAACGGAATCGAGGTTCACGCGATGGAGCGCCGTTCGCGTCGTGCCACGCGCTCTAATACTACGCAGGATTCCACTTTCGACGACGTCTGGCATGCCGGTGGTTTACGACCGCTAGACTCTTGGGACGCCCTTGCGTAATCAGGCCGCTCGAAGACGACACAGTCAATGTTGCATCACACGGCAACTCAACGTCGCCGACCATCCTCTTATCCTGTGCTTATGGCCCCTCTCTACTCGACTGCCCTTCAGTATGCGCGGAGAGGCCGAGAAACTGCTGACAAGGGCGACGTACGATGCTTGCGCTAGTGTGCTGCGAAGATCCTGAATTTGCGCCGCACGACCCATCGACCCTATAGAATGGAAGCCCGCAGACTTGTTCATCCGGCTCGTTCTCAGCGATGCAGATTACGCGACGTGGCGTTATGAGGCTAACAATGCGCAGGAGCACCTGCAGATACTATCATGTTCGGAATGTTGCTACTCCCACTGCGGCGTTACATGAACATGCTTCAGCACGCCGACCTGCAAATACTGGCGTGCCTTTTCTACAATGTCTCCCACGCGGACGCCCTGCTCGACGGTCATAAATAAGCCATGTCGCTCGAGCTTCAGCCGTCCCGTCGTCTTGTCCAATGTCTCGCGACAGGGTCCCCACATCCGCGCAGGATACACCCAGAACATGAGCGCCCGGGACGTGCGTGCATCCGCTGGTAGCTCGTCCTCGTCGTCTTTTCTCCGTCCCACCGTGCGCACGTACGTCTCGACTGCGCAGAAGTCCTCTGCAGACGAGAGCTCGGGTAGACCGAGCGTGAGGAATGCACGGAGCAAAGTCTCGTCGTGCGCCTGGCCCTCTGGGGGGCTGAAGGTTGGAGCGGGGGCGAACATGTGCTCGGCGCTCTCTTTGAGGGACTGAAGGGTCATGCACCCTGTAAGGCTCTGCATCTGGACGTGATGGGGTTGTGCGCAGGCAGTAGCTGAACACTGGCGTTTTATACCACAGGCCGACTCGTGCAGTGTACTGTTGTGAGCGCAACATTTCACGGCCGCAATCAGCGCTCGAGGAGAACACTGGCGCACAGCGTTGCACTGCATCTTCATCGCTGAACGGGTGTACAAGACGAACTCGCGGAACCGCTGAGCGTCGATGATCGCCGTACCAGTGACAGCTGAAACATCCATTCATGGCGTATTGCTGTGTCCCCATGCTAGTCTACCGTGCACAGTGTATTTGCAAGAGGACAAAGGGTTCGGAGGCGGGTCCAGTGCCGCATCCGTGCGGCAAGGACTCTAGGTTCTGTGCAGCCTTCTGTCAGGATTCGACCGTCCGTCTGTATCACTCATATTTTAAGTGGCATCCCAGCGCGCAGCAACGTGCTCGTGTCGGATCTCACCCATGACGAGACCTCCGCGAGCCCTCTGGACGACATCCTGGATCAATGCGCCCTCTTCCACCGTAACCAACAGACCGTGCTTCTCAAGCCTCTCTTCGCCCGTCTCCTCGTTCCAAACCCTGCGGTAGGAGCCACATGGCCCTGTCGGGTACAACCAAACATGAGCGACTGATGTACCCTTCCGTTCTGGTTGAGTTGTTGCTTCTTGCGTCGTCCTGCGCGTATGAGGTACCTCTCCACTCATGCCCATCCCTATACGCTGCTCCTGCTAATCCTTGGCGCTGTTTCTTTCCGTAATTGTACTAACACTTACCCTGGAGGCACCAAACCTCTCTGCAGCGGCAACTTCGGTACCATCTACACGACTTCGGAACTCTAAAGATACGTCGAGCCAACTCGTCGAGTCAAAGTTTTCCTCCACCAAAATCACCCGTCCCACTTCAGAATTATTTCGCTTCTCTGCCTGGAACAGTGCCCATGGACGTTCAAGAATTCCCAATAGCGAAGTACGAGACGTGACTTGCAGTAAGATACTCCGCTGGAGGAAGATATTCCCTTATGACGGGACGCCTATTCTTGTCATACGTATACAATGCTTCAGTCGTAAAGGGAAGCACTTAGATCTACTGCATCATATTGAGAGCGGAGCGCGGCGAGGTCAGCGAGTGCTTCCGCTGCAGTTGGGCGCTCATCCGCATAATACGAGCGCATCCTTCTCACGAATTCACGGAACGAGTCGGGCACACGCTTGAACTGTGGACGAGCATGAGTAAGAGCGCAAGGCATGATACGATAATTACTCGCCCCTTGAGTTTGCTGGATGATGCCTGCAAGGTGCCAGATGTCGACGGGCACTGGGTGCAAGGCCTTTGTCGGCAACCGCGCGGACTCGCGCATACACATCATAAACGAAGTATACACTACAGCGCTGAGACAATATACGTACAAGAGCACTTACCAGCGTCTACACACGCTATCCCAGCGTAGACGCGCTGGCGCAAACACTTTGTGGCGCCGATTGGCGTCTACACGTCGCGCTAACAGATACCGCTGCGTAGACGTGTCGTGGGCTATTAGAAACAGAACCATGTGTATTCTATACGCATCAGCACAGCGTACGCCTAAGTAGACGCGTCTCGCGCCGTAAGGCTTGATCAAGACGCGAACGCGCTTCAAAGCCCGCCGACCTCTCTTGACCTCCTACCACCACCATCCTCCCTACCCCCATACCACACATGCAGCGCGTAATCGTACTTGTCGGTGGCCCGCGGCGCGCGTGCTCAACGCGGGGCGTTATTGGTGCGTGTCATTACTTGAGGTCGTACCAGCTGATCGACGCCCGTTCACCCGCTAGCTGTCTCGAATTCTATTCACTATACGCTTTAAGACCCCCGTGCGCCACGCTATAGCTCCTACAAGCGCAGTTCGCGGTCTACGGCATCGCAGAGTCAACCCCCAGCGCTATGGCCATCCCTACGCGACGAGTTAGAGGTGGAGGCATTACAAAGGTCACCAAGGCGCGTGCTCTTTCCTGATCTGGGTTAGATGTACTAACGATCAACTGTAGGTTAGCCCGGTTCATATCTGCGCCGTTCATCGAGTCCTCGAGCGTGGGCTCTGCATATGCGGTCTATGAAGCACTCGCAAGAACGCGCCGGGTGAGCTGGACAAACTGGATGCGCTTCTGTAGTTGCGCGCGGTGCGGTGGGAGGTAGCCAGATTGGGGGAGGGGCAGCGCGCGTTTAGGGACGAGGCGCGTTATTTAGCCCGGCAATACAACCGTTTAAACAGCCGTCTATACCCGCCTGAATCTACACAGAAGTACTCGAAGTAAACCTGTGTAGACGCGTCGCGCTGAGTCCAGATAACCCTGTGGGAGTCTATACAGGCAGGCACCGTGTATGGACGGGCGAGGTCTACTCGCAGACACGCTACGTAAGCTCCACGCGTCCACGCGCGCCTACAGTGCACAAACTTGCGAGGCGCGCTCCGCGCGTACGGATTGCAGGTCAGCCGTGTCTACGCGTGAGTACATGATGTCTGCGCGTATATGCTCGATTGCAGACAAAGCCTTTGCACCCAGTGGGGGAATGGGTTGTACGGAAGGCCAAGTCGCATCTCTCGAGGTATAGATCGGCCGTAATTCAGGATCGGCATACCGCTCAAGAGGTGTGTCTCTGGATCGGAACCAGGGTCGAAGCATGCGGCGCACTCGAAGTCGTTCAAGTATATTTTGAAGTGCGGGATCGTGCGGAGGGCTGTAGGTTCGGGTTTTTCGCTACCTTGTTGCGGTTGATCGTCGAGGAGTGGTGCACCGTAAAGGTTTACAAGCCAGTTCTCATAGAAGACATCCTGCGAGATTTCAGCACAGTGCGGTCGAAGAGAATAACCAACGCACAAGATGAGCGACGCGACGGTCATGACAGAATTGCAACGCCTGAAAAGTGAGGTTAGTCCCACGGGTCACGTATTAGTGCGCGTAAAATATCACCTCTAGCATGTGGCGGAGAACCTCCAGGAGGTTGTCAAGAGTCTCGAAGATGAACTGTTGGGAGAGGCCGATGAAAGAAAGGAAGGGCTGGACAGCGAAGTGAATGTCCTCGAAAACGAGCCATCGCAGAACGGGAACACAAGGATTTCCGACGGCCGATGCGATGGTTCCAGTAGCGAGGCGAAGGAGGGCCTCCCGTTGATTCGTTCCGTCTGAGCCGATAGAGACGACCCTAATCATAACGTCTTGTCCGTCGACAGTCCGCGCAGGGCAGTGAGTTCCGTTCTGAGAGCGAGGTGAGTCGTTTGGCGTGGTATTTCAGTCAATACTGGCTCACGCGGTGAGGATAACGCTGTGGTGCATCGGGGACGTCGGGAATACGATAGCTAAACCCATCGAGCTGACGAGGGCGGTCGTCGGGAGGTACAACGAAGCTGACAGCAAAGCCCGGCGGGGGGTCACTCTCCACCCATAGTTCCAGACCATGGCTGGAGAAGAAATCCTCGAATCGCGCCCATAATTTGCGCGGAGAACCCGCGGCCTCCCATCCCCCCTTTAGCTGCTGGATGGTTTTTGGAAAACTGATCAAGTCGACAGCCATCCTCACTCTATTCGCACCACTTTAACGTGTTTGAATCGATAGGGATACTGGGAGAGCCTCGCGTTCTGGACTCGGGTGAGGTTGAGAGGGAAAAGGGATCGGAGCTGAGCTTGAACCGCGTTCAACCCTTTCTTCCTGTCCACACACGCAAGGTAAGATCTCGCCGTGATATCTGCACGATATGATGCTATACGAAATAGCATGTTAGACTACCGAGCTCACAGCTGCGGATACCTTTTTTATTCGTCCTGATCTTTCTGCTCTGCCGGTCGCATTTTTTCTTTGTCGCTGACGACTCGTTTTCGCAGGTCATGGCCCCCTCGACAGAGCCGTATCATATGCGGGTCACGACCTATAACCACGTCCGGAACTTTGTGAGTTTTGCCTTGAAGTTCTTGGAGGTCAGTCGCTGACTTTTTTTCTCCTTCGGGCCCAAAGCTGAACTCGCCGCTGGCAGGAAAATCCTGACAGACCGCTCGTCTTGCATACTCTGCCCGCAGCAGATGTGACGAACGACACCACCACCGCGAGTCACGGTAAACGAAAGCGCACCGACACAGACGAAGCCCAGCCAGCACCGAAACGCGCAAAACCATCTCAAAGCACAGACTCTGTCCCGCGTCTCTTGTCCGTCGTAGAGATCATCCAGCGCGAGTACCTCGAGTCGCGCAAGATCGGGCAGTCCGGTTTGCATCAGTACAACGAGATAGGAACGTTGGAGGACGAAGGGCTCGCTCCTGCGACAGAGCACGTAGATCCTCTCGACGCTGCGCTGCGAGGGAAGAACTTGTGAGTTTTATTCTCTTAGCTGTTCCAGATTGCCGCTGACAGAGACGCGCAGTACGAAGATCAGGGTGACGCCGTTCATGCGAATAACACTCTGCACGAGACCTGTGCCGGAGCTTGTCGACAAGGGTTCAACGTGCGTTTGTGCCCCGTAACTGCTTGCAGCGCTGACCCCTTGATAGCTATCAGGGCGAGCCGCCTGTGAGGAAGAAGAGCAAAGCTGCTAAGTCCCGCGAGCGCGCACAACGACGGCAGGAGAAGAGCTCACTCGAAGACTAGCCCATGTCCGACTCTTGTACGTTAGATCTGCTGATTCGCATGACTTGCATCGACAACTCTTGGTTCCTATGACCGCATTGTACACTTTCTGCAATGGAATAGCGGAGAATAAAGTTCCGTTTACTCTTCTTCCCCGTCCCTCCGGTCTGCCATTTTGCACCGTTCCTGCACGCTCTAGACTTGGCCTGAGCCAGCGCAAGTCTCGCACGAGGAAGATAGGGTCCCAATTTCTGAGCGGGCGTTGAATTCATCCATCAAGCGCGACACGCCAGAACACGCGACATCGCCAACCGCGCCGAAACCCGATGCCTGCAAGACGAAAGGCGCCGGCGACGGACACTCTTAACAGGGTGCCCAACGACGCCAGCAACGGACTGCATCACGCTGAGCTCGCGCTGCGGCCGCCGTCGCCGTCCCCCGAGCTTCAGGCCCTCCGCCGCAACTGGAAGTGGGCCGCGACGAGCCAGTTTCTCACAATGTTCAAGCCCTTGCTGGGCCAAGAGCAGATTCTCTTGACGGTGCGTACGCATGGCAGGCATACTCTGTGACCGCGGCGCGTCCTGGCGCGCTGCGTGATCGCCCGCAATCCACGCGTCGAGCCAACACGCTCATGCTCGTCGTGCAGGACATTGAGCAGGACCTTGCGACCGGCACGCGCGTCGCCCTGCCGCGTCTTATGGGTCGCCTACTCTCCCAGCTCAACCAGGACCGCAAAATCACGTACGTGGACCTCCCCATGCACTCCGCTCAGCACGCTCACCTGCATTGCAGCTCAGAAAACTGGCAGCCGTACTTGCGCAGGCAGTACGGGCGACGCGCGCCGGATCTGTCGCCGTTCCCACCGCCCAAAGTGCCCTCTGAGGAAGAGGACGGTCAGCCAGAGGAGGTCGACTGGTTCTCGTTCACCACGGACACAAAGCTCGACTCGCTGCACACGCTCTGCGAGTGGTTCTGCCATAATCCCAGTCGAATAAGACACGCGATGAAAGACGACGATGAGTGGGCGCAATGGGTACGCGTTTCGATCCTTGTACGCGACACGCTGCTAACTACCTAAGCAGCGCATCCAGCCCGTAGGCTACGACGCGAATTTCGACGCATATTGGTTCATGGGAGGTGTGTATTGCACGTCAGAGTGGTACGGTCTCTTACTGGAATGCTACAGGCGACCGTCTATGGATACAGCACCGGCAGAACCAACCCATTCGCGTGCGGACAGGTATCAAGCGCAAGCGCACCACGACGTCGTCCCGGCAGCGCAAACGCGTCGCGCTCGAGCCCAAGCCCGCGCCGCCGAAGCGCGTCGGACGGAATACGCGGACGTCCGCGCGAGCCGGCTCGGAAGCTCTCCCCATAGAGCCGCGTCCGAGCAGAGCGCGCGCGACGCGCACGTCGCGTCGTGCTGCTGAAGAAGACTCGTGGCAGGAGATACCTGACGAGTGGCTGCAACAGCCTGACTTGGAGCGAAACGGCACATCGACTGCCACGAGCTCCAGTCCACCTGCCGACGGCACAGAGCCCAACGGTGTAGAGCCCAATGGTGTAGAGACGAACGGGGTCAAGAACGAGACCCAGTCGCCGGAGCCCAATGGGATCTCGGACGATGTAAAGGCCATGTTGGGGCTAGATTCTGGATCTGAGTTGACCGAGTTGTCCTCAGACGAAGATGAGAAGGGCGAGGAGGATGAAGAGGATGATAGCGATGAGGAAGACGAGGACGAGGAAGAGGAAGACGACTCCGACGCATCACTCGAGTTCACATCTGACTACCAGCCGCCGCCAACGCCACCGCCAGACTTCGTCGAGTGGGAAACAGGTGAGTGCAGCTGCTTTATTTTTGTGTGGGAACGAATGACTAAGCATTCGCGGCTCGGAAGTATGTGTGACAAGGGCGGAGTGGATGGAATTTCCCACGCGGTTCGAAACGTCGACCAACCGCTACGAGCGCGCGCTGCACAGGCGGCTCGTAAACGACGTTCTGCCCCAGGTCATGGACGTTTTCAAGGTGCGTCGACTTGCCCGGATCTCGTACTCCAGCTAAACCGCGCGAGCAGCAAGAGGACGACCGCGTGCGCGCGCTGAACGAGTCCGTGCCCGCCGTAAAGCGTTCGTCGCGCATCGCGGCCAAGGAGACCGAGAAGGGCCCCAGCGACCGCGCCAAGACCTCCGCATCCGCTACCGGCGATAGCAAGCCTGTTGCCACCGAGGGCGCGGGCAGCAGTAAGCTTGGTCGCGCTGCGCGGGCGGAATTGCGTGCGAAGCGCGGTGAAGAGGACCGGGTGAAGCGCGAGCTTGAGCAGGCGACAGACGACGGGGAGAACGGAGAAGCCAAGAGGTGCGCGCCACGCCACGCGCCGCCGTTTTCGCGGGTGCTGATGATGCGTCGCGTCGCGGCGCGTTTTGATCCTGTAGTCCCGAACGAGCTGGAACAGCATCAACTATGGCCGACGCCGATCCGCCTGCAAAGAGTGCGAACGGGCGCGCAAAGCGAGCGGCGCCGAAGAAGACTGCGGAGAAACCGCCGCCCAAGAAGAAAGCTCGACGAACGTACGAGGAGGAAGACGACGAGGAAGAAGAAGAAGAAGACGCTGACGACTCGGGGGACGAGTACGACGACGGCAAGGACTCCGATTACGAGGACGACGAGGACTGGGAGCTCGATTGCGAGATTTGTGGCAAGCGTGGCCGTAACGTCGTGCGTCTCATTTCTCCGCGGATGTCCGCTGGTCATCATGTCTCACTTACACGTCCTCGGCTAGAATGACGGTCTCGCCGTCGCGTGCTGCGAGAAATGCAACAAGTGGCAGCACATGAAGTGCCACGACGACCTCGACGAGCGCGCAGGGCGCAAACCGCGCAAGTGGGATGAGATCGACTTCATGTGCCGGGCTTGTTCAGCCAAGGCCCGCTCGCGCTCGTCTCCACAGAAGTCGCGGTCCCAGACCTCGCAAACCTCGCAGCAGTCGACGTTCCAGGTGCAACCCGCACCTCAAGGGACGTCGACAGTGTCGCAGCAGCTCGCGCAGCAGATCGAGCAGGCGCGATTGCCCGATGGCTCCCTCGAGCCTGCCATGGTCGAGAGGCTCCGCGCCTACCTTCAGCAGTCGCAACAGCAGCTCTCGCAGCAGCTTCAGCTTCAACAGCAGCAGATGCACCAGCAACTTCAGCAGGCTGCCAGCGCCGGTTGGGGACAACAGCAGCTCCAGCAGCTGCAGACCGCGCAACAGCAACGTCTGCTCCAGCAGCAGCAGGCATTGCAGCAGCAGCAAATGCAACTGCAGCTCCAGATCCAGCAAGCGATCGGGACTCAGCGATCCATCCCCAACCCGAACGCGAATATGAATGCCCAGGCCAGTGGCTCGCAGATGAGTCAAGCAGAGATGCTGGCCTCGTATCAAATGCAGCAGCGCGATGCGCTTCTCCGCCAGCAGCAACAGGCAGTCTTGCAGCAGCACGCTCAAGCCCAAGGGCGCATGCCGTTACAGGCGACGCAGTCCGCACCGAACGTCCTCGCTTCGAATCCGCAGATGCAGCAGCAGCAGCTCTACGCGCAGCAGCAACAGGCACTCGCTCAGCGTCAGGCTATGGGCATGGGTGGTCTATCGCAGTCGCAATTGCCTCAGGCTGGTCTTGGCCAGCTCGGCGGCATAACGCAACAGCAGCAGCAGCAAGTACTCGCGATGCAGCAGATGCAGCAAATGCAACAGCGGCGCAACTCGACAGGGTCGCCGGTGCAGCAGTTCCCCGGTTCTGGCCATAACACGCCTGCGCCTGACGGCGTAGGCGGTAGCGGACGCTCCTCGCCCATGCTATCTCCTCAGCAGCAAATCCAGAACCCGATGCAGTCGATGGCTGCAGCGAACCTCCCGACGTTGTACCCGCCGGGGCACCCGCAATACGAGATGCAGCAGCAACAGATTATGATGCTGAAGCAGCAGGCGCAGACTATGGGGCTGAATCCGCAGCAGCAGACGTATCTCCGTGCTCTAATGCAGCAGCAACAGCAGCAACAGATGCAGCAGGGTAGCATGGCGGGAGGCATGGGGGGAATAGGTGGCATGAGCGGTATGGGCGGCATGGGTGGAGTAGGAGGAATGGGTGGGGTAGGAGGAATGGGCAACATGGGCGGGATGCAGCAGGCTGGCTCCGCGCAGGCACAGCAGATTGCCCTCCAGCACCAGCAAATGCTCCAGCAGCAGGCGGCGCAACAGCGACAACAACAACAGCGACAGCAGCAGCAGCAGTGGCAGCAAGGATCGTCCGACCTGTCGTCGATGACCGATGCGCAGCTGCGTTTCCTTCAGCAACAGCAAGGAATGAACCGCATGCAGTCCCCCGTGAACGCTCAGCAGGGCATGGCTGGTATGCAACAGCTCTCAGGTATACCTCAGCAAGGCGTGGGGTCTATGCAGCAACTGTCGGGCGCTTCGCAACAAGGCTTCTCTGGCATGCAGTCGATGTCGGGGACGCCGCCGCCTCAGGGTGTGAGCGGTGGGCAGCAGCAGATCCCCAGCGCTGCACAACAGTTCATGCAGCAGCAACGCTCAGCGCACTCGCAGTCGCCTGTAGCAGGGCTGTCGCAGCAGGGCCACGCGTCTGCAATGGGCAGCCCGCAATCACCCAGCGCGTTTACCATCCAGCAGCCGCAGATGCCTCAGCAGCCTTCGCCCCTCGGGCAACCACATTCGCAGCCGCAATCCCAGGCGCCTTCGCCGCGGGTCGCGCAATCTCCTGCGATGAGCCAGTTCCGCCAGTCGCCCTCGCCGGCGCTGGGAGCGTCTGCGCCCTCCCCAGGCGCTGGCCAACCGTCGCAATCGCCCGCACCACCACAGCAGCAGCAGCAACAGCCGGCGTCGCCTCCCCTGCCTTTCTTTGCGGCTGATGCCTCTGGTCCTGGCCAGTCTTGAGGTAGATTCCTACCGCCTTGTCCTACTGCCTTGTTCTCGCTGTCCATCTGTAAGCTTATCGTCTATACTCGCGCCATGCGTACCTCCTTGGCCCCTCCTTCCGTCGTCGTCGTGCTTACTCGCTGATTGTCTGTCGTGCTCTCCCCGCTCCGTGGAACGCTACTTTTCTCTACTTGTTCATCGTTCGTCTTCTCTCTGTGTAATCTCGCGATATAAGCCTCATGTAGTAAGCAATGCAACGCGCCTCGAAACTAAACTCTCTTACAGTAAAAGCCACGGTTTGTAGGACAAAGACGTCATTGTACAGTCGATACACTATCGTACAGGAATCGCGGGCATTACATTCGGGTAGGATGGGGAGGCGGTGTGCATAAGAAGGAGAGGTTTGCATAAGTAAATGGTCCGAATGTGCACTTTTACGACCGGGGAGCGGGAACCTTCAAAGAGCTCGCGAGCGAGCGTGGGCCTCAGACGCCTTCAACGAAACGGCTCGTGCCATTGGGCGACATGGCCCTCGGCGGCGCGCTATCTGGCGCAAGTTCCACCTCCGAGTAACCGTGCGGAGGGCGACCCTCTGGCGCCTTCTCCTGCTGACGCTTGCTTGGGCGTCGCGACACGCCTCCACCGGTATCCTGACCAGGACCGGCATCTTCGTCGTCACCAAACGCTCCAGGGATCTTCTTCTCGATCTATATTCATTGTTCAATCGTTGAGCCGTCTTCGCACGCTATCGAGGTAAGTGGGACGCACGACATAGCCGTTGGGACCCATTTCCATGCCGGCGGCGTTCGGGTTGGGCTTGATGCCGCTGTAGCTGGGCGGGACGGCGTCGCTCGGGGCGACCTCGGGCTCCTCCTCCATGGACGAGCCCTCGTCCTCGTCCGTGAGCTCCTCGTCCTCGGAGGCGTAGCCGGCAGAGCGCACGGCGGCTTGCACGGGCCCGGAGCGCTCGACCTGCTCGCTCGCGATGAGGTAGCGCGCGACGAGCATCCGCACGTCGTTCCACCACTCCATCATCTCGTCGTGGCTGCGCGCGCGGAACGTCCACGCGTGGTGGTTGCGGCCAAAGATGCTCGATCCGCGCCCGGCGGCGACGGCGTCCTTCTTGCTCTCGATGTGGAACTTGTGGCTCTTGCTCGTCACCGCGCTGCTCGGCGGTCCAAGCGTGCACATGGGGAGGAAGAGCGAGAACTGCGGCGTCGAGTGCGTGTGCGGGTCGCTAGAGGCGAACTCGTGCAGGTAGCCGGAGGACGTGAGGACGAAGTACGACTCGCGGTACGAGCGCGTGAAGCGCTTGCGACGCTCGAGCATGCCCGTGTGCAGCGGGATGACGGACGGGTCTTCCTTGCTCGGGTACTCGATCGTGTCCGGGTTACGCAGCGGCGTGTCCGGGTCGAGCAGGTGGTCAGAACGGCCAGCGAAGGAGATCCATTCGTTGTCCGGTGCGAGCGCAGCCATGTTCTGGCCAAGAATGCGCCAGGTGTCCTGTACGGCGGTGCTCATGCGGCTCTGCCACTCGTCGAATGTCTGCCAGGCGGACTGGATGCTGCGCACGACGCCCTCTTCGAAGTGGGCGCTGTTCTGCTGCATGATGATGATAGACTTCTGCAGCGCGTTCTCCTCGTTGACTTGTTTCTGGAGTTGCTTCATGACGTGCATGTTGAGGATATACCTGCAGAGTATGACGAAAGCGACGCGTGGCAAGGGCTAGGGCACTCACGGGTCGTCCTTGGTCGACACAGTCATGGGGTTGTTCTTGAAGACGGCAATGCTCTTCGCAAGATCGGAAATGAGCTTGGTGGAAAGCTCGCGTTCGCGCGCAACGCTCGTCGCGAGCTTGCCAGTATCATTCTGGACGTTCTGCATCAAGCCAGTTAGTCAAAGTTAACATAAGGGTGACCACACCAACCTTGATGTGCGCCTTGATCTCTGCGCGAGTCTTCTGGAGGTGCTGGACGATAGAACCGTCGATGGTGCGGCCGAGGTTGGAGTGGTGGTCGGCGATGCTGCGCGTCTTGTCGCGGATGCCATAGTACACGTCCTGGATGCCGCCCTCGCCTAGGAACTGGTTGCCCGCGCGGAACGGGACCTGGATCACGGCCGCGAGCTTGGTATACTCGCGCGCGGTGTTGTTCTCGATATCTGCGACGCCCTGCGATGTGTCAGAACACGAGCAAGACCTACGGATGCGCGCGCACCTCAAAGTAAGCTATGAGCTGCTTGACGATGGCCTTCCAGGCGACGAAGCGCTCTATGAGGACGTCCGAGGGTCTGAGGTCTGTCGGCGCTGTGTTCTTCTTGATCAGAGTCGAGTTTCGGCTGAGGGTCGAGTTCTTGACGCTCGTCCTGCGCGACACGGACGTCGCGCGCGAGATGGTATGTGTTTCGCCGTCGTTCATGGTCGTAGCGTGTCGTGAGTGGGAGGAATACATTCCAGCAGGGGGTGGAGCGCGCGCTTTATAGCTGGACAAGGTATGACGTCGGATCGTCAACTTCAACTCGATTCGGACCACGCCGCGTTCAAAACACGCCTCACACTCGTTTCACACCTGGGGAGCGCTCGAGTATATTGACACAGAATACACAGATAGTAGGTCGAGTACAAAGCGGGTATATTGATACTATACTTGAGGGGAACCAGGTATAACAGCATAAAATATAAGTTTTGTCGTCGCTGCGCTCCGACCTACTCCTTGGACCACCGCGATAAAGTTGTAGTGTTTTCGAACCATCGAGTTGCGATTCACTGTCCTGGTCATAGCTTTGCGCTTGGACTAGTGTCCAAGGAGTAGGTCGGAGCGCAGCGACGACAAAACTTATATCTTATGCCGTTATACCTGGTTGCCCTCAAGTACAGGTTCAATTTACCCGCTTTATACTTGACCTGGTATCTGTGTATTCTGTGTCAATATACGCGAGCGCTCCCCGGGTTTCATCAGTCTATTACGCTACGGGTACAGCTACAGCTCGGCCAGGAGCATCGTCGCCAGGTTCTGCACCACCTGGTCGCTCATCGCCTTCTCGACAGCCTCCTCCAAGTGACGCTTCGGGTCCTGCTTTCCTACGTGCCGTGTCTTGAGCTGCTCGGCCGTGAGTGTCGACTCTTCTTGTACAGACTTGTTGTACGCGGTCGAAAGCGCGAGCATGTTCTACGAAACGTGTCAGCTACCTGCCTCGACGCGCGAGGCACAACACTTACTTTGATAGCGCCCTCGTTGTGCTCCTTGTGCACGTGGAAGTCCTTCAGCTTCAGGCCTTCCGTCCAGTTGCGCTTGTGGAGGTTCATGAGCATGCCCTGCTCCTGCTCCGTCTTGCGGTAGTTGACCGCGATGGAGTAGTACTGCCTGTTCAGGCCGTGAATGAGCGCCTGGATCGAGGGCTTGTTGATGTGGCCGATGTTGGACGTCGTCTGCCGCGGCTCCTGGCCCATGACGAGCGTGTGCGGCGAGATGAGGCGGAAGGCGTCGATGACGACCTTGCCCTTCACACTCTGGATCGGGTCCACGACGACGGCGACGGAACGAGGGTGCAGTTGCTCAAAGGACTGCACAACAATTAGGGATAGGGACAGGAAAAGCGGAATTACGCACCTGCTGGGTGTTGCAGTCGATGCCGGACAGCCAGCACCCAAAACCAGGATGGGAGTGGTACCAGCCGACGACGGCCTCTGGTCTTCCCGTTTGCTTGAGCATGTCCATCATCTTGGTCTGGAATACGTGGTCGACGGACTCGACGGTGATGGTTGTACCGGATTGCGGCATCGCGAAGACGTCGACGACCTGAGGACCAGCGCCCAAGACGCGTCAGCAAGTGATCGCAGCCCTTTGTATACGCAATGCGCACCTGTACTGTGTACTCGTCGACGAACTGGCCGAGCATAAGACCCATGACTTCCATAGGCACACCCGCGCGTCCGTGCTTCAACATCTGCGCCCAATGAGCCCTCTGGGGTGCCAATAGTTGGTCCAACGCACCTTGAGCAGCGCGAGGGATGAGATGTGGATGACTTCGCCGCTGTCGACGCGTCAGCTTGACCGTCCCGAGCTCAGAAACGCGACGCGTAACGCACTTGTCCGGGACGTTGCCCTCAGCAACAGCGCCAGGAGGAGCGCCCCCTCCAGCCTCCATCAGTCTGCTCAAGCTTGCAGCGTCCATAGTTCTGTCGTGTGTGGAGAGGAAAGTGGCTTGGACAGGGAGGTGACGCGTCCAAAAGCGGACTTTGATCCTTCCTTGTCCTCATCCTCCCAGGGCAAATGTGGGCAATGGATTCTTAAAACCTCACTGCATATACGAGTATATATATTGCGAAAATTCAGTGAGATATGTCTCATTGCGACTGACCCGGACTCATCTAGATATCCGGAATGACAAGCTCGAGGCTCTTCCTGTTCCTCAAATCCTGATGAAGGTGTCATTTGGCTCATCTAGTCGTCAGCAATACTGTGTGTGGCACTGTAGTGAGCTTGCTACCATATCGGCGGCGGCGGGGGGAGGGGGTGAAGGATTTAGAGATACGCAAGCTATCCACTGACGGACAGAACACGAGATCACCAGCGCGCACGCGGTAAAAATATAGAAGTCACAAAGCAGAGATAAAAGCCCGCTGCTCCGAGAGTTCAGCCTGAGCGCTCCGGCGCGTAGAGGTTCAGCTTTTGTTGCACGGTTAGAAATCGCCGAGTGTTTCACCGCGTACAGGTACGTATTCTGAGATGATTACAATTTTCCTCATATACTCGGCCAATCTTTCCGCCGCAAGTACTTGATTGATGTGTTGGGGGATTTGACAGGAGGAGGTCTATCGTTTCCAGCGGAACAACAGCTTTCTAAGCTCCGCTTCGAAAACTGTTGTTCGACGAAACTCGCGCGATTTAGGACACTCTGAGCCGCCATACTCAGATTCAATGCATGAAGTGCCACGGAGAAATTCAATAGTGGGCTGTAACTTGAATGCAGTGTCGACGTCAACGGTGAGGTACGACCGGTATGTGTATTGTTACAGTACAGTAATGAGGATCCTGACCGGGCGCTGTCTATCATCACAAACGCCTCATACAAATTGAGAGCTTTCATTGCATAAGACCTAGTTGGTGTGAGAGACCGGAGCGTCGCTTCGTTGCGAAGCTTTGTACGGAATGCAGTCTGTCCAGGATAAGGAGAGGAGTTGGCTACAGTTGATCGCTGACCTCAGCAGCGCATATAAAGGGCTGCTTTGGCCGGTATCACAGATGTTTCTATATGACGGTGTAGCAGAAGTCTCAAGGTGATACGCCGTACACGGCCAGGAACGCCGTTGTGGAGGTACACTTCTCATAGCTCCTCATGGCCTGTAGTGCATCTAAAATAGCTTGCGGCCACGGAGAGTCAACCGACACACTGTATAAAAGACGATTCATACAGTGAACTCTTCGACAACTCACCCCTACGTCGCACAACTTGAACCCTCAAGTGGGCCATCCACCATCCTTCCGCTGGAGTTGAGCTGATCTGTTGCAAGCAGATGAAGCTCGCCCAGTCCCTAAGCATCATCGTCTTCATGCTCGCGTTCGTTATCGCAAAGCCAGTTCCTGTCCCGAAGTTCGTAGCTTAGAGCCTACCTGAGAGGGTGATGCTGATACAACGCTGTAGCTGCAACCCTGACGCGACCGACTGCTCGTGCAGCGGACTCTTCTGCACACGCGAGGTACGTCAAAGGGGGCGGGGCGGACGCGCGGCTGAAGACCCTGGATTCAGGTTCCCGACATGGAGTAATTTCCGGCACAAAGCACCATGTGAGCATGGAGGAGGTCTCAATCGGTATCACCGCTGCCATCATGATGCTACTCGACAGAGAACACAACAGAGTACCACCGGTCGGCGATTAGAGATAGTTGTTCAACAAAACGTGTTATACGTTTCGGATCCTCAGCCTGTGCCAAAAACAAATCTGTTTACCAGGGTCCAGAGGTAATGGGGGTATCCGCGGAGAGATCCAGAAATGCAGCGACGACTCGGACCTCCGCTATACGGAAGCCCTGGCCCGTAGATGTTATAATTACTAAACGAATCTAGGCCCATACATAGGCGCGTAGTGTTATGAGGACAAAGGCGAATCCTATCAGCCAACAGACCTACAAAGTCCATTTTCGTGCTCACCGGCGATCGGGGCGCAAGGGCCCTTCGGACGAAGTAACGACAACAACATTGGAACCTCAGGCACACGCGCACGCTTGGATTGAAATGACGTATCAGCAGTGGGAGTTTCGATGAACCGTGACTCTGTGTGCGCTCCCTCGACCACAAGACGGCAAGGTGTTGCTGTAGCGGCGTATGCAATACGCATAAAGATCCCCAGATAGAGATATATATCCAAAACTTGCTTCGATCGCGTCAAGGTTGTTCGATGGAGCAGTCATGAGGTCAAGCTTTGGGACTCGTGGATCTCCGGTTCTACAGCGCTTTCGGCGCCCAGGGACAACGTTCTGACTCTCCGCACCGAAAAGCACACACATGATCTGCCGATCACGGCGGCGCAGACAAATAATTCGGAGACTCGGAGATGCCAAAAAGACACGTAAGGTTGGAGGATGCAGCGTATAAAAGCCAGGCCGGAGCATATCGGTACCACGGAACATCACAACAGTCGAAACCAAAGGTTAGCAGACTTCGCAGTACATCAACTGTAGCGCGCGTAATGACTAGACTGCTGCCGCGCAGATGAAGTTCATCCAGTGTATTGCCCTCGTCGCCTTCACAGCCGCGTTCGTCGTCGCGAAGCCTATTCCTGACCCGAAGTACGTCGCACAAAGCACACTTGACCCCGCTGACGCTCTGTATGCAGCTGCAACCCTGACGCAACAGCCTGCGACTGTAGTGGCCTCTTCTGCATCCGTGAGGTACGAATGAGTTGTACAGGTATTAGACGCCATTGACAAAGCGTGCGACCAGGTTCCCGACATCGCGTGAGCTTCAAGACGAGATCCCGTATGAGGAGTTACTAGTGTCGCGGATGGTAGTACAGAATCGATTTCAATAGATACCAGGGATCATCCTCCATCGTACAGTACGCACGTACAGTTCCCATTCCTCGCCGAATTCCTCGCGCAGCATCTGTTCCTCTTTCCGTATGCGGCGTGGAAGCGAGACTACGGGACTGCATGCGAGGAGAAGTGCCAGCGCCTGACCGATCAACAGAAGAGGCGACCGGGTAGAAGCTCGCGAGGCTAACGAAAGCGTGGAGCCCGGTGCGAGGAACAGGACGCAAGCACCGTGGAAGGCCATACAAGCAGCGATGTACGACGGGTGACGCACAACGGAGTATGGGCCGGTCGTCACGAGCGGGAAAGGATGTGGATGCGGATCTGACGCAGGCGTCGAGTTGGAGGGAGGCGCAGGCGCGATAGAGTCTGTCGCCAGCGTTGGAAGCAGCGACGAAGCGACTGTCTGGTGCGAGTGAATCGCAAGCTCGAAGGTGAAGCGATTCCCCAGTATTCTGTAGCACCAGATGCGCAAAGCACCACCGCACGCGCTCAACGTTGCACCGACGATAGTCCATGCTAGAAAGCAGGTTCAACCATCGATATCGTGCGGATAATGTCATGTAAGACGTACCAGTTACAGTGGACGGTATATCTGTACTGGACCAAGTCGAGTACAGCTCAGCGGCGGCCGCAGACCACAGCAAAGTCTGTATCACGCGCGTAGGATGCTAATTTCGACGGTTGGGAGTGGTAAACCACTGAGCACGCCCACGCGCACCTTTACAGTAACGGCCGTGCCCACGAACGCCTGCTCGCCCTTGTCATCCGTGTCGTACTGCTGCACTTCGCCAATAGGCCTCGGAGGCGTTACAGTAGCATGTAAACTGCCCGCCGTTACGAGCACGAGCGCTGTCTTAAGGCCTAAGGATGTGACTATCGCCGCCATGAGAGGGGAGGAGGCAAGCTACGCGGCATCTGCATCATCGCCGGCGCGGTTCAGGTGCAGAAAGAAACCGGGTCCCCGCCTCCGGCTTGCTCACAACTGCGAAGAAGTCAGGCGAATGCTATTGCTACAGAGTCACAGCTGCTATCCTCAGTCCGAAATCTCGATCACGTCCTCGTCGATTTTCCTCTTCCGACCCTGCGTACCGGTGCGCTGGGAAGGACGTGGCGGAGGCGGCTTGACGTCCATATCCTCGTCAGAGTCGATACTAATAACGATCTCCTTCTCCGAAGAGCCTTTCATCGTACTGCTGCTTGCTACGTTCTGCTCCAGCTCATCCAGCGCGTCGAGCATCGACTCGTCGATATCCGAGAACCCGTCTTCCTGCGCAGGCACTGGCAGTGCGATGTTGTTCTCGCGCTCAATGGCCTCGAGCATCGCCAGTTCGTCCTCGTCGATCTCTGAAACTGCGCGCGCAGGCGGGGCGTTCTCTTTCTCTTTGTGCGGCGCATCGACCTGCATGAACGCATCGTCGTCAAACATGTCGGCGAAGGCAGCGTCGTCGTCGTCGTAAGTCGGTGCTTTGGGGAAATGATCGCGCGTCGAGACAGGGGACATGTCACGTCGAAGGGCTGCAAGGGCGTCGGAAGTGGGCGGTTTGGGAGTTGTTGAGAAGAACGGTGAGGTCGTGGCAGGCTCACGTTGAGGCTGCTGACGAGGAGGCGCCGCCGCCGGTGGTGCTGCTCGGGCTGGGGCTGCTGCTGCTCGGGCTGGTGCTGGTGCTGGTGCTGGTGCTGGTGCTGGTGCTGGTGCTGCTCGTACCGGCGCTTCTGGAGGCGGAGGCGGACGTTGTTCAAGAGGCTCATCTTCGTCGGGTTCTGGGTGACTGAATAACTATAAGCACGCGAAACGCGAAAAGAAATCACGCACCCCAAACGCAACCGTAACCCGCGTATAAAGTCGCGGTCGCGATGCTCGTCAAGCTCTTCCACAGCATACCCCTTGAGCGTGACGCATCCTGGCTCGAGAAACAGAAGCCCTCCGCGAACAAGGACGTTCCGCAAGATCATCTGTTTCGTTGTCAGAGATGTTCGAATACACGCAAAATCCGCACCTTATAGCCATGCGGCGTCTCGCCCAGCACGAGCTGGGGTATCTTGCGATACTCGAACGCGTTCACCGTCGTGCTCCCGTCGCTCAGCTGGAGCCTCAGCATGCCGCGTGGATATCGCGGTATCGGGCCCTCCTCCTCGACGGCCTCTTCGTCTTCAGCATACAAGCCGGCCATGTCAGCTTTGTCAATACGTGTCTGGCGCGTCGTCTGCAAGCTGAACGCGCTGTGCCCAATATCGGTGAGCGCGACAACCTGGCAGAGTACTGGGCCTGGTATCCGTGTTGGTCGCTTCGGCTGGAGCGTAGTAGGGAAGCCCGTGCCAGGCATCATACTGTCCGAGAGATCTGACTGTAAGAGCTGGATGTCAATCTGCTGCTTGAGCGCGTCCATGTTGGTCGGGTCGAGTCTGAGCTCTGTGGTGACCCATTCGTAGCACGCGTCGAGCCAGTCCTACTTGGCCGCGTCAGACAGCGAGCAGGGCCCGCGATATATGATATACCGGGTTGACCGTTGGGCGCGGGTAGGTGCGCCGTAGCCACTCGACGATTGCTGGTGGTGGCGGCATGGTCTTTGGCAAGAAGCAACGCGGGTTGTCACACGCCGTCACGCGTCGCGGGTGACATCTACATCTTATCTCTAAACTCTGATCTCGCGATGGCTGAGGATTTTGCACCATCCAAGCTGGGCACGAAGGCACAGTGTGTACACACTGCTATAGCGCCGTTCATAGCTCATATTAATCTCTGTGCAGTTGGGATTCGGTCTACAAGGAGGAAGTCGACAATTTCGAGGAACTTGGCGATGAGGGCGAGGTCTGGTGCGTCCACATCACACTCAGCATCCTCGTTACTGACTCTGGAATAGGTTTGGGACTGAAACCGTAGAGAAAATGGTCGAATGGACAGCGGAACACGTTCCCGCCTCGCCAGCGCCGTACATTCTCGACATCGGCACTGGCAACGGCGTCATGCTCTTCTCCCTCGCAGAAGAAGGATATGACGCGTCCCGCATGCTCGGCGTAGACTACAGCGAGGACTCTGTGCGCCTTGCGAAGCTGGTTGCGAATGCTCGGGAACGCTCAGATGTGACCTTTGCGCAAGGCGACTTTCTCAAGGACGATCCACCGCATGTGCAAGGGATGGAAGATGGCAAAGTCGACGTGTGGGACTTGCTGCTCGACAAGGGCACGTACGACGCGATCGGGCTTGCAGGCAAGGACGAAGACGGCGTGCGACCTCGAGACGTCTACCCTGGACGCGTCGCGCGATTACTCAAGCCCGGCGGACTCTTCCTCATAACATGTGCGTACGATGCCTGCATGGGTGCAATTCTCTGACTTGCGAGGCAGCGTGCAATTACACTGAAGAGGAGTTGAAAGCAGCGTTCGAGACCGCAGACACCGGGTTGACGTACCAGTGAGTTCCTCTACAGCCTCTTGCGAGTCATCTGACCACGAAACTGTAGCTCGCGTATACAGCACCCTACGTATACGTACGGCGGCAAGTCGGGCAGCATCTGCGCGAGTGTTGCTTTCCGGAAACCCGCGTTATGACCCCCTCCGTCGCAACACATTTGATGTATACAATGTACTAGAAAAGTCAACGAGTATATCACCGCCTCACGTCCAGGGCCAGGTTGAGTCGAGAGCAAAGATCGTCACCGGTTCCGACCCCGCGCTTGAATTCTGACTGACTTTCCTTCCGTCCACCAACACCCACACACCCAAACCCACCCGCTCTTTCACGACATGTCTGACGAGGCTGCACCCGCACCCGCGCCCGCAAAGGCTGAGGCCAAGCCCGTGAACACGGCCGACGCTGACCTGACAAAATACAAGGTGCGCGTCGGGTTCAGGAGTGCACGCGACACGCGACTTAGATGTTTCCTACTAGACCGCGGCGGATATCGTGAACGTCGCGATGAAAAAGCTGGTCGAGGCGTGCGTGGAGGGCGCCAAGGTGCTCGAGCTGTGCGAGGAGGGCGACAAGCTCATCGAGTCTGGCACCGGCGCCGTGTACAACAAGGCCGTCAAGGGCGTCAAGATCGCCAAGGGTGCGTCTGTGCGGGCTCGACCATTCTGCTATGAGTTTCTGATTTCTCTTTTTTTTCAGGTCTCGCGTTCCCGACGAGCATATCCGTCAACAACTGCGTCGCGCACTTCACCCCGCTCCCGTACGTTCGCGCGTGTGTGCAAAAGACCGGGGATACTCACACGCGCGCCCAGGTCGGATCCGCTCGCGAGCCTGACGCTCGCCAAGGACGACGTTGTCAAGATCCACATCGGCGCGCACATTGACGGTCTCGCGTCCGTCGCCGCCGAAACCCTCATCGTCGGCGCGACCGACGCCGAGCCCGCCACCGGCCGTCGCGCGGACGCGGTCAAAGCGGCCTGGCACGCGGCCGAGGCTGCTATGCGCCTCATCAAAGTCGGCGGGAAGAACTTCGCCGTCACGGACGTCGTCAACCGCGTCGTCAAGGAGTGGGACTGCCATGCCGTCGAGGGTGCGTTGTGGTTGCGTGGAGCTGGCGCGGGCGTGGTGTTGATGTGCGCTTAGGCATGCTGAGCTGCCAACACTCGAAGAACGTCATTGATGGCAAGAAGCGCATCGTGCTCAACCCGAACGAGGCGCAGCGGCGCGAGACGGACAGCGTCACGTTCGCGGAGGGCGAGATCTACGGGATGGACATCCTCGTCTCGACCGCGGAGGACGGCAAGGTGCGTCCGTCGACAAAAATGCGCTCTCGCTCTTACTGATTTATGAGCATAGGCACGCACCGAGGAGTCGCGTACGACGATCTTCCAGCGCTCAGCGGACGTAACGTACCAGCTCAAGATGAAGACGTCGCGCATGGTGTTCTCCGAGATCCAGAAGAAGGCCGGCCCCTTCCCGTTCACGCTGCGCTGCCTGGAGGACGAGAAGCGCGCGCGGATGGGCGTCCAGGAGGCCGTGCAGCATGGTCTCCTGCGGCCGTACGAGGTCCTGTGCGTCTCCTTCTTTCCACCTTGAGCAGTGTTCTGAGTCGCTCGCTCCAGGTACACGCCGCAGAACACCTTCGTCGCCGCGTTTCACTTCACAATCGCCCTCCTGCCCGGCGGCCCGTCGTTGATCACGCACAAGCCGGTGTGGTACAGCGCGAGCAAGCTCAAGACAGACAAGGAGCTCGAGGACGCGGAGCTCAAGGAGATCCTCGCCAAGCCGCTGCGCGAGACAAAGAAAAAGGGCAAGAAGGCCGAGGCTCCCGCGGAAGAGGAGAAGAAGGAGGAGTAAGTAAGTACTAGTGCTGCTGCTCGCCCGAGCCCGATGAGTGTAGAACAAATGTCGTGCCATACTTATGTATGACAAAATCTAAAATACGGCGGACAGTATACGCTTAATTCCTTTGTGGAACGTGCGGGTATCCGTGAATGTGTTTACAGATGGAAGAGCTGAAGCCTGCACAACTTGGGACCAGGAGTGAACTCCTCGTCGGGAGAGAAGACGCAGCTGTAGGCAGCTGTGCACAGAAAGGGAATGCGTATAGCTACGTCGCAAGTCGCCTCGCGAGACTGGAGTTCAGCCATCTCGCGCCATTTGGCACTGTAGCAAGTCGTCGTGACCGGTGCAGTCCCTGGATGAACTGCTGTTGGATCGTGGCGCTGCTCTTCTCCGAGTCGAAATTCAGGATGTGCCACATTCTGAAGCTTGCACAGCGCTCCGCGGTACCGCGTCGAGAAGGGGTCCACTGATAACCTATCCGCTGTTGCTATTCTGTACACGAGGTATGCCTGAATGCTATGATCGCGATCTTTGCAATGCAGGGTCAAGAAGTCGAAGTCGGCTTGGCTGCCTCGTCGCCGAACTCGCCCAGGGTGCGTACGACGAGATCGAGGTTATCCAAAAACGCGTTGAGGGCTAATCGAGCCAGCCTGACGGTAAGGGTGGAGAATGTCCTGCGAATGGAACTGTGAACAGGCTGTCTGTAAGGGACTGCAGTGCTGGACTCACGCGACAAGCTCGTTGCCCTCGACGGCGAGCGTACGCTTCACGACGCGCGGCTGGAGCTCGTTGTCGACGCCGATGACGTTGAGCGCGACGGATGCGTGTTCTGGGCTCTGAAAGGGGACGCGGACGGTGCTGCGTGCGGGGCGCGGGATCGGTACAGGGCGCTGCGGACTGGCTGTACCAAGAGAATTCACACTGTATGCCACTGGCTGGGATCGGGCGGTGCGGCTGACATGGTCCTCGGCGGGGCGGGAAGTGCTGCGGACGAGGAAGAGTACAAGTACAAGGGCCGCGCCGGGATTCGAACCGAGACTCAGCGCAATGACGACCAACGGAGACTCGGTCGAGCGCACCCTCCGCGGCGACATCTGGTATCTCAAACCCATCCATTGGACCCGTCACGGCGAGGACGCCCCGCGCGAGCTCAAGATTATCACACAGAACTTCAACGGCCCGTGCTCGCTCATCTCGCTATGTCCGTGCTCATACGCCCGCTATCTCCACGTTACTCACCTCGTTCGCGCAGGCAATATACTCATACTGCGCGGCAAGATAGAGATACAGCCCGCAGACCGCAGGAGCGTGTCGTACGAATACCTCAGCGCGCTGCTCGCCGACTCGCTCGTCACCGAACAGACGGATCCTGCGCTCTCAGCTGCATTGTCAACGCTGCCGAATACACAACGTGCGTCTAGGACGATAATCTGGAGTCGCGTGCTGACCGTGGACTCGTAGGTGGCATGGAC
Organism: Exidia glandulosa HHB12029; assembly: GCA_001632375.1. Classification (NCBI taxonomy): domain Eukaryota; kingdom Fungi; phylum Basidiomycota; class Agaricomycetes; order Auriculariales; family Exidiaceae; genus Exidia; species Exidia glandulosa. Next base: position 72,213 of record KV425930.1, read on the forward strand.
TTGAACCCGCTCTTCACCAGCATCGACGCGTTCCGGCCCGCAGGCGACGGCGGCGAGCTCAAGCTGTTCGAGCTCGCAGGCGTCCAGCTCTTCCACGGCTGGCTCGTCGACCCCAGCAGTCAGGAATTCGACGTCGTGTCGCGCATCTCAGGCACGTTGCAGATCCTGACGTATCATATGATTCTCAACGTCTATCCTCTTAGACTACGACAGTGCCGTGAACGCCATCGTCGAAGCCGACTACATCTCCCAGGGCCGCGTCGTCGACGACACGGCCGGCGCGGACACCGACTTCTCACATCTGGAGAACATGTCCCCTGAACAGCAACAGAAACTGCACGATGGTGCGTGTGGTAGTCCTTGTGGTTATCAGATCCTGACTGCACTGTAGCGCTCACAATACGACACTGGCTCGAAGCAACATCCTCGCAAATGACATATCATGGCCTCTTCACGCTCTCCTCGACCCTCCCGCCCGGCTCGCTCGCCGCGCTCTTCCGTAATTCGCATCTGTCGGTACTCTACAAGTCTGCAACGGACGACGGCGCGCTCTACGCGCTCGTGACCGATCACGTATTCGCAAATGAGCCGAGCGTCGTATGGGAGCGCCTCGAGGACGTCGAGGGTGGCGCGAGCGCGTTCGTCGATGGGTTCTTCAACACGTCCTCGCCCGCTGGCGGCGACTTTGCGGGCGCAACAGCTGAGGGCGCGCTACGGGCTATCGAAGCGCGCGAAGAGGACGAGTCCTCACGTGCAGAGTACGTCCGACTGTCCCACTGTGTTGAAACCTCAAGCTAACGTCGCGTCATCCAGTCGCGAACTCGCGATGATGCTACAACGAGAGGAAGATGAGCACGCGCAGGCGGTGTACCAGGAGGCGAGGCGGAGACAGCAACACGAGGAGCAGCAGCGCCAGGGCCGGCCACCCGAGGCGCCGCCGCCTGCGCAGGGCCAACCTATTCCGCGGCGGCCGATGAAGAGGAAGAATAGCTGTTTGATTATGTGACCCTGCCCTTCTTGTTTCGTTGGGTGACGACGGTTTGTTTTGAGACATCATTCGTGGCGCGCACATTGTACAGTAATCAGTGCATTCGAGTAATGCGACGCTTGTAACGAGAAGAACCGCGAAGGGCGGCTGTCGCGGGTTTCGCCGCATCTTGCTTTCTTTCCTCCCACGCAGCAGAGTTGGGTCTGCTTCACCGTGCTCGCCTTTTTTTTAGTCTATCGTACTACGTGCGTGCGATACTATAACGAGGTTGCGCTAGGAACTGTGGCCTCGTCGGCGATTGCACGGGTCAGAGCACTTGGCTCCACCACGCTGTGTGCGGTGCTCGAACGAGGCGCGTTCTCGGTCTACTTACTTCAGTCTGTCTACGACGACTTCTCTTCTGTTTGTCTTGCGGCGCTGTGACTGCCCTATCATCGGCATCCGGTTTGTTTGCTCGATGTCCTCCACTCCTCCTCTTCACACAAGCTTCATACCAAGTCAGGAGTGGGCAGTATCCTCCCTTGTGACCTCAACGAACGGAGACGCGAGACCGCTGGCCTGCCCGCGTGCAGTTGTTGACCTCCAGTTGGAGTTCGACAATGACTACTCTGCCGCTCGCCGGTACTCCAGACGTCATTGTTTCTACAAGTCCACGGCATTGCAATTCTAGCATTTGCGAATGCCAAGACATATCTCGGGACCTTGTGGCCGCGTTCAAGAGACTATGAAGAGTATAAAGGGCTTTGCGTTTTGTGAAGTACAAGGTCAATCCAACAACCAACTTGAAGGATGTACGCGCTCTCTTTCCTCGCTGCTCTCTCCCTTGTTGTCGTGTCTGTCGTGGCAGTCTGTCCCGACGGGTTCATCGCACTCGGCCAAAACGAGGCAAGCAGTCCATCTCTGTCCGATTATACTACAGCATTGCGTTGTAGAATTGCAACATCTTTCCAGGACAAAGTGAGCCCGTGTGCAGTGGCAACTTCGGTGCAATCTACGCGAACGACTGTAGGTCCTTCTAGTTCTATGTGACGACGCTGGCATTTACTGACAATGGTCGCAGGCAGCACCATTGATATCAAGTCAGGTGCTGAGGACGACGACTGGTGCGGCGGCGGATATGTTAGCGGCGCGTGAGTCTGCAGACTGCAGCGACCACAGTGAGTACCTTCGCCACCATTCAGGCGGTAAGTACTCAAACCCAAGCTAACTTACGATAGGCCTCCCTAACAGCGTTACCCTCGGCGATGGCTCTACTTGGGGCAACTGCCAGGACGCTGACGTCAACGAGAACTGCTGTAAGCTTCGCTGTCTCCCTCCGCTTGCATTGCACCTGACTGTTCCCACTTCTGTAGCTGCCTTCTCGGGTGCTGGAAGCATCAACGCTCCTGTCTACTTCTGCTGCCAGCGCCAGTAGGGGACGATCGGTGCTCGCAACGTTGAGACACACGAGATCTACTGCGTACCCTTATGTATAATAGGGCCTCTGCATGCTGCAGCAACATGATACTCGCAAATGAGGAGCAATCTGAGCGTCAGGACTCGACGACGCGGCTTATCCCGCATCTTGTCCTCCTTCCCCCATCTGTTGCGCGGAGCGCATCTACTTTGCATCCTACTTGGGGCGTTATGTCATGTCAAATATTCATACATCGCTCTCAAACGTGCTATGCGCGCGTTTGGTCTCACGCTCAGCGCAGTTGACGCTGCTTAGGCTTGATGCTCTGCCCTCGTCTCAGTCGCTCGTCGCCTCCTCGTCACGTGCGCTCGAAAATTCGATGTCACAAATTCCATTCACGTGCCGTACATGTGAGCTCGTATCGCTGTGTAACTCAGGGACTTGCAACTCTCGTATCGGTGAACGGACTCGGACGGCCGTCGTCGCGGTCGTCGTCGGCCTGGGCCTGGCCGACTCCCTTGCTCTATTACCTCCCTGAGTGCCTGATTCCACGAGGATGTTAAGGATCCCTGTCTCCGCATCGGCAGCGCGGATATCCCATACGGAGGCCGGTCAACTCAATGCTTTCAGGCCGTCAAGTCTAGGGCAACCATGTCCGCGCTCTGCACTATAAAACCTGTCTGGAACTCTCGCTCAATGTGGAAAACATCCCACCGAATCCTCACATCGCCCTCGGTCTGAGATACGAAGATGCACGCGTTCCTCGTCGCCCTCTCTATGGCTGCTGCTGCTACTGCAGTCTGCCCAAGCGGATGGATCGCTCTCGGCCAGAATGAGGTTTGTGGCCATTAACCCACCACTAGTACTGCTGCTGTCTCAAAATCGTGACTTTCAGAATTGTAACATTTTCCCTGGAGGTACCGAGCCGACCTGCAGCGGCAATTTCGGCACCATCTACGCGACAAACTGTAAGGATACGCTGAGCCACCATGATATGAAACCTTACACTGACGGACATTTCTAGGCGGTGTCATTGACATCAAGAAAGGCGCCGAGGACGATGACTGGTGTGGCAGCGGATACCTCAGCGGCTCGACCGCGAGCTGCAGCAACCACGGTACGAAGCAGCCGCGTCCTATCGTGCAGAAGCCCCCTGACGCTCCTTCTGGCGTTTCAGGCAAGCCAAGCAGTGTCACACTTCAAGACGGCTCGCACTGGGGCAACTGTCAGAAGGCGGCAACAACAGACACCTGCAGTACGTCTTAGTTGAATCCTCAGCTCACTCGCTCACCTTGTACAGCCGCCTTTTCTGGCTTGGGCTATATCAACGGCCCAATCTACTACTGCTGCCAGCGCCAGTGACACGGCCGCTTCAGGCTCGCCAACGCGTTCGAGTATCTTCCCTTACAATACAACAGTGACACTTTTTGGTACAGGTCTGTGAGGGCCGCGGAAGCTGGTTCTGATTTTGGTCGGGAACGAGTCACGTAATTCTGAGTTCCGTCAGGATTTAACCATCTGATATTCTAAGTGACGTCCCAGCGCGCAGCAACGTGCTCGTGTCGGAGCTCGCCCATAACTAGACCTTCACGAGCCCTCTGGACCACATCCTGGATCAGCGCGCCCTCTTCCACCGTGATCAGTAGACCGTGTTTCTCAAGCCTCTCTTCGCCCGTCTCCTCATCCCGAACCCTGCGGTAGTGGCCCCATCGCCCTGTCGGGTACAGCCAAAAGATGACCGACCGATGCACCCTTCCGTTCCGGTCGAGGTGTGGCTTCTTGCGTCGTCCTGCGCTTATGAGGTACCTCTCCACTCCCTCACAATCGTCCGTGTCGGAGATTTCGTCGTGGTCGAGGACAAGCAGTGCGTGGAGGAGCTTATCTCCAGCGGAGGACGAACTGGGCGAGCGAGCTACGGTGTAGGGCCACTCGGTGACTGGCAACGCTTTGAGATGCTCAATGCGATCGGCGTCCATTGAACTTAGGATCAAGTCGCAAAGCTGTCTGCGGGATATAAGTATCCCTGGCACAAGACCCTTTGGTGGCGAACCGTGCAGATCTTGAGTGTTGCCACCTAAAGTGCAAGACAAAGCACCGCCGTCGGTAGCACCGTGACGCGATCCCCGTGGGCCGCGAGTCCGCACGGAAATATTATGCATACATCAATAAAAAAATACAACTGAGTATGTGTTACGCGCAGACGACAAACGCTCGCCATCCTAGCGCAGTGTTTCGCACGCCGCACATATCGGCGCAAGAGGAGGGTTAACGCTGAGAATTTTTCAGTAACGACGTGAACATCCAGACAGGATAACGCACAGTGTACAGATAGGGCACGACCACTCCTGCGCTGCAGGAGTGGCCGCGCCGTGGGGTGGTCGTGGTTGAGCTGACGCTGGGCGTGTAGCCGCGGGCCTGCCACCGAGCGTGCGCGCTTGGTCAAGGCCGATAGCTTCCCGTTTGCGAGTGCGAATCTCATCCTCCAGCATCGTGCCCTGCTTTCGCTTGGCAGGAACAGATGTGAAAGAGGACAAAGTCCTCTGTGAGCCGGATGTTTCTGACCGCTGCGCCGAGGTCGACGCTGAAGGTGCTGAAGAGGATGCCACAGGTCCTAACCGGGCTTCTGCCTTGGCCTTCTTGCGTGGTGGCTCGTCACTTCCGCAGGTTACGAGCCCCCGGTGACCGTTCGCTGTACGCAAAAGCTCTAGCGCGTCGTCTTCGTCATCGACATCGTGCATGGATTCGAGAAGCATCTGCCGTCGATCGTCATCAGTCTCCTTGCAGGGTTCGCTCTCGTCCTCGTCGTCCTCGTCGCTCGCATTCTCGTCTTTGTCGATATCTGGGGGCTTGGGCGTCCCGGCCGTCAGACGAGCTAGCCGCGCTTCCGCGGCAGCTGCGCGAGCTTCCCTAGCAGACTTGCTGGAGACGAAATGAGGACCAAGTAGTGCGTACAGCGCAGAAAGACACACCTCCCAGCCTGCTTGCGAAACCCGATGCCAACCGTCTTTGCGCTACCCGAGCGGTCATCGTTCAGCGCTTTGCCGTCCCCTTCGAAGAGGTCGTCTCCGCGAATACGCCGCCCAGGCTTGCCTTTCTTCTCGGTTTGAGGACCAGTGAAATTAGACGGCCCGGCCTTACGACGCATCGTATTCCGTCGACGACCAAGAGCACGCTTGCGTGACTCCTTATGCGCACCCCCACACTGTCGAGCATAAGCATTAGACAGCAGAGCGACACGTTGATCAAGATACGTACAATATATTCTGGTGCGTCGCCTTCTGCCAACTCTGAGGGCCCAACGCGCTCGTCGTCTCCCAGTCGCATGCCACTCGACCACATCCCTGTAGAAAAATTACTATATAAACAATCGCGGGTGAGAGTAGGACTGACCGTCACCAAAGTAGCCGTTTGCCTGCAGCTCCTCGACTTCTCGTCGAAGTTGGGCCCAAAGCATGTGGAAATTGCGAGAGTGGTTCATATGCTGCATGTACGCCTTCCATCAAGCACAATCGTCAAGCACGACTGCTGCAACTGACCGTAATATGTGCCAACTGGCGCAATTCAGAGCCTTGAACGAGCAAAGAAGCCATCGACATACCTCGTGACACAGCGTGTCCAGCAGGCTGTTTGTGGGCCAGAAGCTACCACCCGCACGCCGTAGAACAATTTCTACAATAAATGACGCGTCAAACGCGACAACCACGCGTCATAATATCTCGGCGTACCGATAGTCTCGCCAGCATTCCAATTTCGTCCCAGAAACACGGTGTTGTGCTTGTACTGGAGGAGCGAAGTCACATGAGCCAGGCCAAACATGCTCGGTGTCGCGACGCGCCTCTTCAAAGCTGTTGACAGTATAGCCATGCGCCTTCATAACGGGCTACCCAGCGATGAATGACCATAAGCTGCTGCTCCAGTCCGGAATACGGCACGGGCGCACCTTGACTTGGGCTGCCAACGCGCGCAGCAGTTCACGCGCGTAGTCCTCATCGCGCGCAGGCAGAGGAACAATAAAATTTATGAAGTTATTCGGGTTGACTTCGCGTTCGTTAAGTCGATAATGGACCATCGAGGTGGCGGTCGGAGGGCAAGAGACGCGTGCGGCTCCTCCCGCACCTTGACCTTCTACTACTACCGCCGCTGTCACAACATCGCTCCTCGATTTCCCTTCAAGACCATTCAACCTTGGATCTTCCGAGTCTTAGAAGCTTTGATCTGCTAGGCGCTGGGGTGGACATTCACGACCTGGCTATTCCTGGCTATTCGATATTGTGCTGACCAAGACTTTGGGCGCCAATTTAAATTAGGAGTCATACTTCGCGCCATCCTTGACTCTTACTCTCAACGATGTCTGACCCGCCCTTCGTCATCGAGACGCCTCGTCTCTACCTGACTCACTGGGATCCCACGTCCCAGAGGCACTGCGCGTTCATGGTTCGCCTACTCAACAGCGACAGCGTACGCCGAGCATTGGGCAACAGCCGTATTCAGACCGAGGAGGACGCGCGCGCATACATCACGAATGATATACTTGCACACTACGCGAAGCACGGCTTTGGAAAGACACTTGTGTCGCTGAAACCGGACGACGCTTCGAATCCGTACACGGCGGGCGACCTGGAGCGTTCTGAGCCCATCGGCCGATGTTCTCTCACCATCCACGGAGAGAACACCCTCCCTGACATCGGCTTTACCTTTGTCGACGAGGCGCAGGGCAAGGGCTATGCCGCGGAAGCTGCCCGCGCGCTGGTAGACTACGCGACGACAACGTTGGGGCTTCCGCACGTCCTGGCTTTCTGCAGTCCATTCAACACCCCGAGCCGGACGCTGATAGAGCGCCTCGGATTCACGTGCTTTGGACCTCACAAGATCAAGGCACTCCCGTATAAGCAAGTGCTCGTCTTTGCAACGCCTGGCATACGAGATATCTCAGAGCTACAGAAGTACAACGTGTACTGCGAGTGACCGTGACCATTAATCATGTCGTCGAGCTCGAGCTGACGCGTCGTAGGATTAGATAAATGGAGGAGGGCTTTATGGCTCGTGCTCGAGCTCGAGATCTACATACATCATCGCGGGCTGTTTGACAGCGTGTACTGTATCGTCTTCATTCCTTAAATTTGCCCGCCTCACCGTGCGAAGATCTTCTCCTGCTGACCAAGAATGTTTCCAGCGCCAATCTCAGTGCCTATCGATTCCTTGCCTCTTACTCTCAACGATGCCTGACACGCCGTTCGTCATCGAAACCTCTCGCCTCTACATCACGCACTGGGACCCGGCATCGCAGAAACATTGCGCATTCTTAGTCCGCCTCTTCGCCTGCGAGAGCTTTAGGCTACTGGGCGACAACGGTATCAGGACAGAGGAGGATGCGCGGGCGCATATCACAAACCGCATGGTATCGCATTACGAGAAGCACGGGTACACGGGAATGCTGGTGTCGCTCAAACCGTCGGACGCGTCAGACCCTTGCACCTCCAGCGATCTGGAGCGCTCTGAACCGATCGGTTTCTCGTCTCTCATCATTCACGGAGAGCACACGCTCCCTGATGTCGGTTTCGGATTCCTCGACGAGGCGCAGGGCAAAGGATATGCTACAGAGGCTGCACGCGCACTCGTCAATTACGCGCAGACGACTTTGGGCATCCCGCATATTCTCGCCTTCTGCAACCCGGAGAACACTCAGAGCCGTAAGGCGATAGAGCGACTTGGATTCACTTGTTTCGGAGCACACGAGATCAAGGCTCTCCCTGGGCAGCAGACTATGGTCTGGGCATCACCTGGTGTCCGAAATTTCGAAGAGCTGAAGAGGTACAACGTGTACTGACTGTGCACTTTGTAAAATCGCCGAGCTTAATTTGACATGGCCTGAGATCTACATCATCGCCTGCCGTGTGGGCCTGCAGCGTCCATTGCATCCTTCCATACACAACTGATGTAATGCGAGGACATTAATTTGTCAGTCTCTGCCCTCCTTAGACGGTTGCATTCCGAAAGTTTCAGATGGCTAACCGTGAGATTCTCGCAGAGATGTACTTTACCGAAAGCTTAGCATCGTCCCTATCGCTTTGCTTGGTGTAGCGTCCGAGTCCACGAGAGTCAAGACCGTGCGAAGATAATCTGCTGCTGACCAAGATATCTCGCGCGCCAATCTCGTGGCCCAGGTCTCATCGATCCCTTGCCTCTTACTCTCAACGATGCCTGACAGTGACACACCGTTCGTCATCGAGACTCCTCGCCTCTACATTACGCACTGGGACCCGGCGTCACAGAAACATTGCGCGTTCATAGTTCGCCTCTTCGCCTGCGAGAGCTTCCAGCAATTCTTGGGCAACCGCGGCATCAAGACCGAGGAGGACGCGCGGGCGTATATCACCAACCGTATGGTGGCGCATTACGAGAAGCACGGCTTTGGAGGGATGCTTGTGTCGCTCAAGCCGTCGGACGCGTCAAACCCTTGCACCTCCAGCGATTTGGAGCGTTCAGAGCCGCTCGGTGGCTCGTCCCTCATGATCCACGGAGAGCACACGCTCCCTGATGTCGGTTTCGGCTTCCTCGACGAGGCACAGGGCAAAGGATATGCTACGGAGGCCGCACGCGCACTTGTCGATTACGCGAAGACGACTTTGGGTTTCCCGCATGTTCTCGCCTTCTGCCATCCGGAGAACGCTCAGAGCCGTAAGGCGATAGAGCGACTCGGATTTACTTCCCTTGGAGTACACGAGATTAAGGCTTTCCCGGAGCATGGGACGATGGTTTGGGCATCGCCTGGTGTCCGGGATTTCGAAGAGCTCAAGACGTACAACGTGTACTGATCGAATTCATGCATGCTGTCTCTGGATAGTTATAGGCTCCTCTATATTGGATAGTATAGTATAAAGGACCGGTGGACCTATAGAGTTGCATCAGTCTCGCTTGGAGGTTGGCCCTCAAGTTGGCTTCCGGAGTCCAAGGGATGGCCCCAACTCCAGTGCATCCGTCGTCCATATGCATGTCAAACCCATTACTTACAGTTACACGCAATAGAACAGAAATCTGAAGTCCTGGCCTTCTTCAAAGTTGGTTCGTTGGTTCGGAGGCACGAAGGTGACAACTGTGCGCTCGCCGGCCGCGATTTACACATCCAGACCTTTTTAGCCGTAAGTATTCTGAGATCACGGGCCTCTGGTGAGGTTTGTCAAGGGGTATAGCTCATTCTCCGTGATGCTGAGTAAATTGTTTCACACTTCGGCGCGGGCGCAGCCGGCGTCTATCCGCTCAACCGTTCTTACCACGCCACACCAGGTTATCGCCAAACCCCCCGCCGAGGGCTAATTGTACCTATCCATTACTATGTCATCTACCTCCTCGCCGTCGTCCTCGCGCAGCACGACCCCACGCCCGCGACAGCGAGAACTTCAACTTGAGCCCACGCCGACGCCGACGTCTCCTATCGGCGCGGCCGCGGCGCTGCACCCGGACCCTGCGCCGTTGTCGCCCACGTTCTTGGGCCACCGCTCGAGCACATACACGCTGCACAGTATATCCGAGCCCGCCGTCGACGCGTCGCCAGCGGTTGCGGACACGCGTCTCCTCGCCGGCTCGTCACGGCAAGCGTCGTACGGCGCCATTCCACCTGAAGACGACGAGCTCGTGGTCGGCAGGACACCGTGGCACCGACGCCCACTCGTCCAGGCCGCATTCAAAGTTGCGCTTATCTTCGCTGTCAGTGGATTAATACTAGGCGGCGCACTTTGGCTGGCTCTACCGCGCATCAAACCGTGCGTCCGCACAGTGAATCTCACTTGGCACGTAACTGACAGTCTACAATGGTCCCCATCCCTGCATGATTCTGTCATTCAACCTGTGTCTAATTGCTACAGTGAGGATCGGCACCTTCTGCACATTCCGCGTAATTTCGAAGACCTGCAAGGACTCAACACGCTCATGAAACGGTACCGCAAACGCACACCGTTCAGGATCGTAATATGCTGGATGGCAACATATCTCTTGTACGTCAAACATCATATAACGAAGCGTGTGGGCTGGAGCTTGAACGTCCGTCAGCGTCCAGGCGTTCTGCGTGCCGGGAAGCATGTATCTGTCCATCCTTGGCGGCGCAATGTGGGGTGTCCCTTTGACCGTCCCTTTGGTCTGTCTCGTACGTACACGTTCCCTGGCTCGCTCTTCCAATGGCGGATGCGCCGTCCGCCTTCCGCATCCGCGACACTACGCTGATGCCGCGTTAGTGCGTTGCCTTCGGAAGCACACTGTGTTACTCGCTCAGCGCTGCGTTTGGCCCGGCGTTACTCGCGGTGCCGAAGTGGAGGACGAGGATTGAGGCCTTTGGCGACAAGGTCGAGGCTCAGCGGGCCAACCTGTTTTCGTACATGGTGATACTACGGTGAGCGTGGTCCCACGGGCCCTCGGCCTCCTCTTTCGACGTCACCTAAAGCTAACGCCGCGCACTTGTTTTCCTGACTGCCTCGGCTAGCATATCGCCCGTGCCGCACTGGTTGACAAACTTGGTGTCGCCGCACGTGCGCATTGGTGTCTGTGCGTCGCTTGCGCTCGGGGCGGCGCTGGTTGTGTGATGTTGGCGCTGAGATGGCCCGCTGCCGCGGGGTTGCAGCGCTCTTCTGGATCACCTCGTTCGTGGGTGCAGTCCCACTCGCTGGTGCGTCCATCGCGGCCGCTCTTGGTAGATCGGTCGGTCGTGCTAAGATTATCCATCGCGCACAGTCATTCACGCGACGATCGGCGGTATGTCTATTTCAGAGCGCGGGCGTCTGTATGTGCGCGTCGAAGCTATGTACTAAGATTACGCGTGCAGGTGGCCTCGAGCAAATGACATCGCCGGACGACTTTCACCTCTTCTCGCTCAAGAACCTGGGCCTGCTCACGTTCGCGGTGCTGGCGGCGTTGGTGCCTGTGCTGGTTCGACGGCTGAACCCTGCGGCGGAAGGGGACGCTTTGCGGGTGCAGGATGTCGCCAAGAGGACGGCAGGGGATGACAGGGCGGTATAAGGAGACGTGTATTGGATGGGCAGTCGGAGCGTGGTATGGACTTGAATGAATGATGATTACGAGTGAAGTGTATGGGCCTCGGTGCGAGGCTCGCTCGGATGGTCCGCGGCCGGAGTTTGGTGCATTCTTCTAGGCACGCGTTGTATGTAAGTGAGAAGCCAGGCAAGGACGAGTCCGATAAGCGATCGCGAGGGTCTCCGTTTGACCCTCTGGTTCAAGTGAGGTGGTCGATACTTAACTTGCGCCGCGGGATTGAGTAGGTCCGCCTGCTTATTCGGGCATGATGGTCTCGCACGCCGTCCATCCTTCCGGCCTTGACCCCCACCACTACTCACCGCCGCCCCCGCTGGCGCGCGCCGTCGTCCACATGCAGGCCTCTTCGGCGGGAGACCAGATGGACTATGCCCACGAACCCTTCGTCCAGCCAGACCCGCCACAGCCCGCCCAGAACCGCAAGCGCAAGACGTCGCCCGTGTCCGACCTGCACGAGGGCCGGCGGCTGCGACGGTCGCACGAGGCCTGCGCGCGCTGCAGGAGCAAGAAGATCAAGGCGCGTAGCTTGGAAAAAGGGGTGAATTTCGCGCTAATTACGGCGTGCGTAGTGCGACTCGAAGCATCCGCGGTGCAGCGCGTGTCTCCAGGCCGGCACGCAATGCCACCAGGAGGACCGCTACAGACAGACGCTCACGCCCAGGGGCCACGTAGAGCAGATAGAGGCCCAGCTCGCCGTCTGCGAGGCCCTGCTCAAGAAATTCGTGCACGGATTCACTCTCGACGCGCTCTACCAGGTCGCACAGGCGCACGGCGTCGACCAGGAGACCATGAGCCTGCTGCACCAGGCCGGCGTGCCCTGTCTCTCGCCCGGCCAGTACCATCCCATGATCGCAGCGGCCGCCAACGCTTCCCGGCCGGTGTTAGCGCCGCTCCAGACGACAATCGACGTCCTGCCGCCCACAACGCACCCGCAACCGCCCCCGAGCTCCCACGTCGAGCAGACAGCTTCGCCCCCGTTTGCACAACAGAGCTCGTCATCTGCCAACGCCATTACGTTGCATCCCACCCTCGTGCACTATTCCAGCGCCAACCCTCCGCCGGCAACGCTTCCCGACTCGCCAGCCACCGTTCGCACCGTTTCCACACCACACTCCGTCTCCACGCCCCATTCGGTCGCTGCAACTCCCACCAATGGCTACTCCCAGCCCCCGCAGTGGCCGATCCCCCCGCGCCCGCCGGCGCCTGCACGCCCGGGCGACATCAAAGGCCAGGACCCAAAGCACAACGATCTCTCAAACGCAAAGACCATGGTCGAGTCGTTCGAGATGACCGTGCCTGCCGGCTGGTTCGAGTCCTCGAAAAGCAGCAGTGCGTTACCGCGTTCCTTACATTTCCAATTCTGATCCCGCGAGGCTCATATGCCGATCGCACCCTCTTTTCACCTCACTATTTGCCCCTGACCGCCGCATGCTGATGCTGATGTGCAGGCGCGTCGGAGCGGGAGGAGAGCAGCATCAACGTCAGCGTCGAGGCCATGCAGCGCACGCCGCGCAAGCCCGAACTGTGGCAAGAGGTCAAGGTTCACCACAACTTCGCGTCGCCGGGCATCAACACGCTCTCGTTCATCTACCTGCCGCGGGACCGGACCGCCGTTCGCGACGTAGTCCAGCAGTACTTTGAACGGCTCAACCTTCACCGGCCGGTCTTCACGAAGCGCGAGTTCGAAGCGAAGCTCGACCATCTCTATTCTGGGACCAGCACACACGACCCGGGCTTCATTTGCAGTGTCTACCTCATCTTGGCCCTCGGTTCCCTTTGCGAGCTGAATCACCAGTTGTTTGAGCAGACGCAAAACAACGTGCTCACGCGCGAGCAAATGCGTTCGGTCATCGACAGGACGTCCCGCCCGGATTGGCCAAAGGTCGAGGAGCTCTTCGAGCGCGCCTTGGCCATCAAGCCAGACTTGCGCGTCACGATATCGAGTCTGCAGGCGATGATACTCTTGCAGTGGTACCTCTATATCGAGCGCCACGGCCGTTCTCTTTGGCGTCTGGTTGGCAACATGGTCCGGCTGGCCATCGAGCTTGGCTTGCACCACGATCCCTACCAACAGCCTGATACGTTCACGCTGGAGGAGTGTCGTCTGCGCGTCAATCTGTGGTGCACGATCATGATCCACGACCGTGGCACCTCCATCCTACTCGGCCGCCCTCTCGCCATTGCTCCGTCGGACACCACAACGCCACAGCCGCAGCAGCTGGGGCCCAATGGCGAACAGGACTTCAGCGACCATTTCTATTACTCGTTCCCGATCATGGAGATGCAGGCCGACATCCTCTGCAGCCTGTACACGCCGCGGCAGATGCAGCCGGACGCCAAAATGCGACAGGCGATCCGCATCCTGCAGCGCATGGAGCAGTGGCGCAACGACGAGCTGCCGCACGAGTACGCGCGCTACTTCGCCTCGCCGCCTGGTTTCACGGACGCGGACAAGCGCAACGTCGTCATGAGCGTCACGGACGACCACGGGCTTACGCTTCTGAAGTTCTGGATCGCGAAAATTCTGCTTCTGCGCGTGCTGTTCAAGAGCCGCGACCTTAGCTTCAACTATCGCTCGCTTGCGCTTAGAGATGGTTAGTGCGCCTTGGCCGCGTGTTGGACGCTCCGCGCTGTACGTTCTTACTGACACAACACTTCGCAGCCGTGGTTACTTCGCACAACATCATCGTCATCCACCGCGCATTGGTGCGTTACCCTGACGCCGCGTTCTTCGTCTCGCCAATGGTACGTAACGCTCTCGCCGGTGGACAAGGGTTGACTCGAACGTGGTGTTTTAGCCCTTGCACATCAGCGCCATGATCATTATCTATGGTGTTATGTGCGACTGCCACATTCTTGACAAGCAGCGCTCGCTCGACGATGTATGGCTTGCGCTCTCGATGTTGCCACACCTTCGCTGGCGCTGGGAGCGTAAGGACATGCAGGGCATGCACCCCATCATCTCCAAGATCGCGGAAAAGGTGTTCAAGGTCAACCTGATGCAGATAAAGGACGAAAGCTCGCCTGGCGTGCTCATCCCCGAGATCCCAACGTCCGAGTACGACGCGGCTGAGGTCCGCCCCCAGAGCGCGCTCATGCAGAAGATGGGTCGCTGGAGCGCGAACAGCTCGCCCGCGCCGACCTTCGCGATGCACCACTCGCTCGAGCCGCAACGCTCGCCTGTTGTCAGCCCGAGTAGCACCGCGCGCATGACCGCTGGCGCGATTCACCGCCCGACGCCACTGCTGGCGAACGGCGTACAACCCTGGCCGGAGCCGCATATGGGTTTGTTCTACCCATTCGATCAGGAGAACCCGGCCAACCTGCAACGGTGGCCCAATGCATCTGGCGTCGTCCCACCAGAGGTCACCAGTATGCCGCCACCTGCGTCGCCGACGTTGTATCGCTCGATGGGCGCGGTCGGGTGTCAGCCCGCACAGCAGTCGTTCATTAACGAGGAGAACGACAAGACGCCCCCGCCCGAGATGAACAACTTTGACGGGCTTTTAGACATGGTACGTTGCTCGTTCAAGATGCATGTCACCGCGAGTACTGATGTATTTCTCTCCTCTCCAGATCGAGGCGCGGGGCGTCGATGCCGTGCTCGAGCAGAACCTAAACGCTGGTCATCCGCACTTCTTGCCACATCCGGGGCAGCAGCACCATGCCGCGCCCCACATGCATCCGCAGCACCAGCCGCCGATGCACCCACACCACCACCCACCGCCGCCGCATCATCACCCTCAACAAGTGTACGCGACGATGCCCGGGCGCTGGCAGTAGGGTCGCGAAGCTCTCTCTCGAACGCCCAATTGACCTTGGTTCAACCTCCTCGAGCTTTCCTATCCTCTTGTGTAGCGCATTCATCCTCAATCTACGCCCCATCCCATCCCATGTGTGTCTCAGCAGTCTTGTCTCTAGTTTGCCCAATTCCCTGTTCCTGTTCATCATTCCTCATTCCTCCTCCTCGTGTCCGCTCCCCCCGTCCCACTTCGTAACCTACTGCATCAATAGTCCCTTTGCTGCTGCCACCGACTGTACTCTATAACATCGCTCTCACCTGTCCTCGGTCGCTGTCGTAGTGTGTACTAAAGCTTGTCCAGCCCCCTCATCCTCATCCTCGCTTCGTTTCTCGCCTTCTGACGTTCCCTTCGCCGGCCCTCTTTCCCTGCTGGATCATTTGACCTATGTACTGAACAAGGAGGCTCTCGCCCACTCGGAGGGACAATCCATTTTTTGGTTTGGTGTCGCATGCAGACCGTGACTCCGGCCCGAACATCCTGGACCTCTTCGTGCCTTGCATGCGATCTGGGGTGCATGATCAAATGATTAGATTTGCTGCAAAGATTGAGTTATTTCGCCGGTCGATCTTCGGCGACTCGGGAAGGGATGCCGTGGGTCATATTGACTTGCGTCGCGCTGCTACGACCATTGCTTGCCTCGGACGTGTTGAAGCGTTCTGTTGGAAGATTCCTGTCCTAGTGGTCGTCCCGCCTCAGCTGGCGAGGGACGCTCTCCAACTTTTACAGTCGGGACGTCAGGGTGTGCTATTGCGCTGTGTACCTTCTTAGCTAGTACTAGTCCGATGCATCTGTCACTCTCAGTGCAGATATTGGCAACGAGGGCAACATGTCGACTCACAGAGATTTCATGCATTCGAATAGGTATAACGTACTATCCCACGGGTCGACGTCGAGACTCTGACTCCGGCGAAGACTGTACTACCAAAATGTATGCAATCAGTCCGCTCCGGACGCCCATGCCTATAGTGGGATAGGAGTAGTACGCATGTATTTGTTGTGGCTGTGGGGATATGCGGTGCCGGCGCACGACGGCTGTGCAAGACATCGTACAAAGCTCGATGATCGCGGTCGAGTCGGTTTCCCAGACTCATCACTTCCCACACATCCACGATGGCCGCACTTATGCCTGCCCCCCACGCCATTGGCGTCTTCCCGCACTTCTGCCAGCACCGCATGCCGATAGCGTTGCGCATTCGCGAGAAGAAGCTTTCGTTCACGGTGCGAGCTGTCGCAGTTCCGGATATTGCAGTTCTAAGGCCATCCGGGCCGTGTATAGGGCGACGATTTCAAGATCAAGGATGCAGCTACCGGTGCAGTTATCTTCGAGGTCGACGGCAAGGCTTTCAGCTTGCATGGGCGCAAGGGTGTGTGCGGGATCTTGCGGTGGCGCCGGCGCTGACCACACTGCCTGCGGTTGCAGAGTTCCTCGATGCCCAAGGCACACATCTCTTCACGCTCAGAAAGGAGCTCTTCCATCTTCATACGACGTTTGAGGGCCGGACGCCAGACGATAGGACGCTGTTTACCATCAAGGTGTGTGAAGGCAGCGCTCAAGAACGGCGTCAAAGCACTGACGTTCCTTGTAAACAGTCGAGCTTCTCTTTCGGTACCAAATTGACTGCGTCCGTCCTTTTTCTTTGTACGACTGCCATATGCTGACCTCTCTACGCAGCACCTACACGAATCCCACTACAGGCCAGGAAGAAAAGTTGGGTACGTATACTTCGCACCTATTTCGACCTTGGGACACATCTTCACACCCGCTTTCCAGTCCTTAAGGGCGACTTCTTTGACCGTAAGGCGGAGATATTCTGGGGCGAGCAGGTATGTGGCAAGGTGCATAATCGTATATGACAAGGCTTTGAACATGTCTGCCAGGTTGTCGCCAGGATTGATCGTAACTTCGTGAACGCCGGACAGCTCATCTTCGACCAGCAGTCATACGTGCTCCATGTTGCTCCCGGAGGTACGCATGCTCGCGCGCGCATCCAAAGTTGTCTCAACGTATGTTCAGTGGACATTGCATTGCTGACTGCGTTTTGTGTTGCTCTGGACGAGAAGGCCAACGAATCGAAATGAGCAGGCCGTGTACGCTGTACGAATTCGAAAGCCATGTACTGAGGAATTATGTACTATTGCCATTGTCAGAGCAGAATCCGTGACGAGTCGCCCAGCGCTACCAAACTTGCACACGTCGAGCAAAGAGCTTCAACTTCGTGAAAGCTCTGGCACTACGCGGCGGGTCAAAGTGGTGATTGCGCAAACAACGAAGGGCCACGAACGGACGAGGACTAGACAGGAGCAAGGGGTACGTACATCAGATAGCCGAGGTTACCAATGTGTCGTCAACCAGCACAACACCACAATCAGCGATATCATATACATCCGCGGGCGCAAGAACAGCTTTGGGGCTCTCCGGCCATGCCGCCAACGTATATACACCTAATACGTGCAGGCCCAGTTTCCGCAACGTTCTCAAGCAGCCCTCGTTATCCGGTGCGGTCATGCCAATGACGCGAGACACCCCACAATGCTCCGCAGCGTATGCGACGAGCGCTCGAGCAGCCTCGGTAGCGTATCCCATCCCGTGCGTCTCATCGAGGAACGCAAAGCCGACGTCCGGTACTGTGTGTCCGTCGCGAACCAGCAGCGACACCACGCCCACAGGTCGCGCGCCATATGGCGACGAGGACAAGCCGGACTTGAGCGAGACGACATAGTAGCCGAAGCCGTGACGGTGGTAGTGCGGAATATGCTGATGCAGCATGATGTCCCGCACGACTTCACCAGTCTTGATATTACGGTCTCCGATCCACTCTAGCCACGACGAGCAGTTCCAAAGCTCGAGGAAGAACGCACAGTGCCGCAACGACCAAGGGTTACTTGGCGTGATGTAGAGGCGTGCAGTCTCGAGGACGAAAACCATTGTGAGGTACGACGAGGAAGAAGAGCGCAGCAGTGGCTTAAAAGCAGCGGCGAAGATCCCTCTCCGCAGTGCGCAGCACCCAGCCGAGTGAACGCGCTCCCGCGCGTCACTGGGAAGGAATATAACACATAGATCCCGTCTCTCTGTGTTTGATAGCAGAAAGAACGGCGTGGAAACCTCACGCAAAGAAAGTCGATGGGGCGTCATTCTGAAGCAGTACACCGCAGCTGGAGACATCGTACACGTCTTCCGCCGCGAATATGGCTATACGATGATGAGGCCAGGCGGCTAAGGTCCGGATTCCCAGTTCGTGCAAACCGAGCTTTTGCAGAGCGCGCTTACAGCCATCGTTCGCCGGCGTCGTTAGCCCGATGACTCGGGGAATATGCCAGTGCTTAGCGGCATGGTCGATAAGCGCGCGAGCGGCCTCAGTGGCATAACCTTTGCCGTGCGCATCGTCGAGAAACGCGAAGCCGATGTCCGGCACGGTATGGCCGTCGCGGAGGAGCAGCGACACAGACCCAACAAGCTCTGCGCCTTCCACCAAGGAAGAAGGGTCTGGTTTCCGCGAAACCACATAGTAGCCGAAGCCGTGTTTCCGATAATGCGAGGTATGTCTTTGCGTCATATAGACGCGAGCGTCCTCCTCCGTCTGGAGGCCGCTGTCGCCGATCCACCGCTGCCACGACGGAGAATTCATGAGCTTCAAGTAGAAGCTGCAGTGTTGCTCCAGTGTCGGATCGCTCGGAGTGATGTAGAGCCTCGATGTCTCGAGCACAAAGGACGAAACCTCGGTCATGAAGGCGAGTGAAAAGTAATGACGAGTAAGAACGCGTAAATGCAGCAAGAGGCAGACGGACGCCGAGTATGTGGAGAGTGTATGGTCTGCTTCTGTAATTATACCACAGAACCGCTGAAAAGTGCTCTACGAACCGGTGCGCTGTCGCGTTTTGTTCGTAAGATAAATCGAGCCAAGCGTCCTGGATCGGTTCGAGGAAGTCGCGAGCAGCTCCACACTAGCACAATAGATCGATAAGACTGTGAGCACGAGGTTTGTAATGCGTGGCCGGTTGCGTGGTCCAGTTGAATCGATAAATGGAGACGGTTCCGGAGCAAGTCACGACTCGGCTCTTTGCGTTTCTTTGCCACCTACCACAACCATGCCACCAAAGCGACCTGCTGAAGGTGCGCGCGCCGCCAGAAAACGGCTTGGTGGTCTTGACCGGTCTAATATACTATCAGACGCACCCGTCGCGTCGAGTTCCAAGCGTGCGCGAGGCGGCGAAGACGAAGATTTCGCTGTCGAGTCCATCCAGAACTCGGATGACGAACGCGCTGCTGAGGAAGAGCCTGTACCGACCTCAATATTGCCTCGCGGAGCTACGATCAACATTACAGCTCTTACGCGTAAACTTGCGCAGACGAAGAAAGGGCCAGGAGCTATCCCGGACCCGCACGCCGACCTCACCGCCTACCGTCGCCAGCAGGACGCTCTTGTTTCATATATATTTCGTGACCAGGACTTCAGTTTTCTTAACTTGAAGCCTGATCATGCCTCGCGCCCGCTCTGGATCAACCCAGAGGACGGCCACATCATACTCGAGGGTTTCTCGCCCATTGCAGAGCAAGCGCAGGATTTCTTGATTGCTATCTCCGAACCCGTCAGCAGGTGTGACCACTACGTGCTCCTCGCGCCGCGCCTGACCTCTGAATAGACCGGCCTTCATGCACGAATACAAGTTGACGTCTTACTCCCTTTACGCTGCGGTTTCTGTCGGTCTTGAGACAAACGACATAATAGAAGTTCTCGGTCGCCTGTCCAAGGTCCGTAAGGCATTACTCTAGAACCTGTGCAGTGGGCTAACGCTCAGCAGGTACCCGTTCCGGAGAGCATCGTACAATTTATTCGCGACTGTACTATTTCATACGGCAAAGTCAAGCTCGTCTTGAAACACAACAAGTACTTCGTCGAGTCGACCTACGCCGACACGCTGCAGTTACTTCTCAAGGACAACATCATCCGTAGCGCGCGTGTGATGGAAGGCGCACTCACTGCGTCCAAGGCGCCGGTAAAGGGCTCCGTCGTTATCCCTGGCACCGCCAAGGATCCAGAGGCGAAGCAGTCGGACGCGGACCTTTTCACTGCCGTCGTGGGCGTAGACAACGGTAGGCGGTGTACTCGAAAGCGAATCGCGCGACCGTTGCTCACCAAGCGTAGACGAGATCGAGGAAGACGATGAAACTGTCCACTCCTTCCAAATAGACGACGGAAAGATCGATGTACGTTGCCTGGATGGGCGTTAGTTGGTGCTGACATTTCGGATAGGACGTCAAGAAGCGTTGCAACGAGCTCGACTACCCCATGCTCGAGGAGTACGACTTCCGCAACGACACCGTCAACCCGAACCTGGACATCGATCTGAAGCCTGCCACGACCATTCGACCTTATCAAGAGAAGAGTCTGAGTAAGATGTTTGGCAACGGGTGCGCGCGCTGCCAGCTCTCCGCACTGGCTCAACCTCCGACTCATTTTTCACAGGCGGGCACGTTCCGGGATTATTGTCTTGCCATGTGGCGCGGGGAAGACCCTCGTCGGGATCACGGCAGCATGCACGATCAAGAAGAGCTGCTTGGTGCTGTGCACATCATCGTAAGGACTCTCGCGCGGCGCAGATCTTGCTCCTGATTTGGGACCCTACAATCATCCGCAGAGTGTCCGTGCACCAGTGGAAGCAGCAGTTCATGATGTGGTCGAACGTCACCGACAAGCAAATCGCCGTATTCACGTCCGACAACAAGGAGAAGGTGTGTCATCTTGGCCGCTGTCGGTCCCGCATCGCTGTCGGTCCCGCATGGGCGGGCGATGTGTGCCTTGGTTGCGGTCCCGAAGCTGACAGTTGGTAGTTCTCGAGTGAGAGCGGCATCATCGTATCCACGTACTCGATGATTGCGACGACCCACAATCGCTCGCACGAGACGAAGAAGATGATGGACTTCCTGACTTCACGCGAATGGGGCTTCATCCTCCTAGACGAGGTCCACGTCGTGCCAGCAGCGATGTTCCGTCGCGTGGTAACGACGGTGAAGGCGCATGCGAAGCTTGGGCTTACAGGTGCGTCACCCATCTCGGAGGAATGCCCATGCCGACCCCTGCATGCTCTTTTGCGCAGCCACTCTCGTGCGAGAAGACGACAAGATTTCCGATCTCAACTACATGATTGGCCCGAAGCTCTATGAGGCTAATTGGATGGATCTTGCCGCCAAGGGCCACATCGCAAACGTGCAGGTGAGTGGCGCGTGCATATCCAGACGTGAATCCTCCATTTACGGGTGTGGATCCCATCATGATGCAGTGCGCTGAAGTCTGGTGCCCAATGACGCCGGAATTCTACCGTGAATATCTCAAGGAACAGTCTAGGAAGCGCAATCTTCTCTATTGCATGAACCCTGGCAAGTTTCAGGCCTGTCAGTTCCTCATCAAGTATCACGAGGAACGCGGCGACAAGATCATCGTTTTTTCCGACAACGTTTATGCTCTTGAGGTCCGCTCTATTCCTCCGCGGCACAATTTGACATGGAGGAATGCTGATGGCGATCATGCAGCAATACGCGCGCAAACTAGGGAAGCTCTACATTCACGGCGGCACGCCGGGGGTCGAACGACTCCGTATCCTGCAGCACTTCCAGTTCCATCCGAATGTGAACACGATCTTCTTGTCAAAGGTCAGTAAGCGACTTGGCGACGTGCTGCTGGCAGAGCAGGCTTCTGACTATGGCTGTGCGCAGGTTGGCGATACCTCCATCGACCTCCCAGAAGCCACGTGCCTCATCCAGATCTCGGCGCACTTCGGGTCCCGACGCCAGGAGGCTCAGCGGTTGGGTACGCACGGCAGCCCGTGCTCTAGACCATTGCTCATGACGACACTGTAGGCCGCATTCTTCGCGCGAAGCGCCGCAATGACGAAGGGTTCAACGCGTTCTTCTACTCCCTCGTCTCGAAGGACACGACGGAGATGTACTACTCCACGAAACGCCAACAGTTCCTGATCGATCAAGGATACTCGTTCAAGGTCATCACTGAACTCGACGGACTTCAGGCGCTTCCGGATCTCGTGTATCGGACTCGGGACGAGCAGATCGAACTCTTGCAAGCCACGCTCCAGGCGAACGAGAGCGCGGCTGATTTCGGCACGGACGTCAAGGGAAGCGAGGGTGACCTCGCAGGATCTGTGACGTCCAAATCCTTCGGTGGCCCCAGCACAGCGGGTTACCGCGCGGCGAAGCGCGCGACCGGGTCGTTGACTGCACTCAGCGGCGGGCAGCACATGTCGTACGTAGAGCAGAACCGGTCCGCCAATAAGCAGCTCGCGCGGGATTCAGCCCAGTCTCGCCACAAGCTCTTCAAGAAGCGCGAGAAACAGCAACAGCAGGCGAAGAAAGAGCGGACAGCAGGAAGCAAGCAGGGATAGAATGTACATCTGTCATTGTAGTAGTAGTCGTCGTCGTCGTATCATCAACCTGTCAGCCATCGCGCACCCTGTAGCCGACGGTGGCCAGCGCAACAGAGCAGTTTTCCATCGAACCATCAGACGGAGACGCGGGCGGCAGAGGAATCTTTGGTCGGAATTCGTGCTGTGAGAACCGGGCGCAGAAACTTCGCTGCATGGATACGGACATCACCTTCCTCCGGCTTTCGCACGGCACGGTCGACGCGTCGAACGTGACGAGGCGGCACCGCCCGCTCATATGTGGGTGCTGCGGAGAAAGAGGGGGCCGGCGAACAAAACCCCAAGCGAAGCCGGGAAGGGGAAAAGTGCCCCACGGGGCCCGGCCAACCGGAAGTGCAGTGAGTGTTACTGTGACCGCAGCAATCAAGCAGGTGTTGAGTGAGCCGGGAGCGCGTCGCTGCAGTGGCTGTCGCTGGTTGTCAGCCGGCTAGTCCGAACGCGCGTTATGGCAACGGAGCGCGACCGTCAGAATCGCGGAGGCACGAGCGACGGTTCGTGTTCGGACATCCGTGCCTCGGTTCGAGTCGTTATGCTCGGCAATCTCCTGTCTGCTGAGACCTCATAAGGATAGGGACGCCACGCGAGAGTCGCCACACAGATCCTCCACCCCTCTCTCCTCGCCTCCCCCCTCGTCCCGTCGCCACGATTCCCGTCCCTGTGCCGCCGTCGCCCATGTCTTCCTCAAAGCGTGGAAGAAAGCGCAACGACACCCTGCCACCCAACAGGGCACGCGACGTGCAGCGCGCATTCAGGGCCCGACGCGCTGCCCATCTCCAGGTGCGTCATCGGGGCCGCCCGACGTGCATTGCGCCCCGCATACTCATACTCTCCGCAATAGGCACTCCAGGACCGGGTCGACATTCTCGAGACGGAGAACGCTCAGCTCAGGGAGATGCTTCACATGCCTCCCCCCGATCGTCCAGTTCTCGGCCGCGGTCCCACGGGCAAGGATAAGCCATTATACCCCTCGAAGGGCTACAACTTGCCAGAGCTCTCCAAGGTCGTTCCCGGTACCTTCGTGCGCAGCGGGTCTCCTTCGACGGAGCCATCCTCGGCGCATACAACGAGTAGCGCGTCTCCCACCGCCTCGCAGACGTGGAGCGACATGAACATGCAGTCGCACGTCCTCCCCGGCGTCTGGGATGACCAGAACGCGCTCTCTGGCCACCCTCTCGACTCGTCGCGATCGCCATCCGGTATCGCGCTACCGAAGCCAGCGCCATTCCCCATGGCGCCCATCGGCTCCCACCCGTCTCCTCCTCTCCGTCAATTGTCCGCGCATGAGAACGCATTCTTCCCGCCTTCATCCAGTACCGAGAGCTATACCCCAGGTTCTCCCGCCTTCGGCCTTCGCGACGCGCGGGAACAGGACGCATACCACCACAGCAATCCATACCCCCAGACTCCATCATTCAATGCCTCGTACCAGCCCATGCACAACCACTCGGTCTCGTGCGAGATGCCCATCTCAACGCATGCATTTTCCAACCAACACGCACCCTCTCCTCCCAGCCGCGAATCGTCCGTGGGGTCCATATCCGGTCACCGTCGCTCCATAACGAGTCCTGACCTGCACGTGCTGAACGTGAACAGCAGCTTCCCCCAGCAGCTCCCGCCTCCTCCGCTCTCGAACGCGCACTCCCACATGCGACACCCAGGCGACAACCGCGGCAACCTCCAGATGCACAACATCATGCATTCTGGACAGTACAACTCATGAAACGGACTATTCACCCTTGCATTTGCTTCACCGATTTATTCCCCTTCGTCACGCCTTTTATATCCCTCCCCGCATGAGTTTGTTCGTATCCTACAACCCATATTCCTCGTCGCATCGCTCTCGCGCACCCCCTTGGCTGTATTGATACGCACCGTCCACTCTCTCGCACCCTTTATACCTTTACTTACATTAGTATATTCCCCAGTTCATAGTTGTAGACAAAATCCGGTACTATTGCGTCCTTGTCTTACTAGTATCTCGTCTCCCATGTCAAAAGTCAAAGCAATGCAAAAAGCAGCTAAGCAACCAGCGCTATCGTAACTACTGGTTCCAGTCTGATCGCAAATCGTCGTCTGTTTACCGCGTCCTGATTCAGCTTGACGTCGAAGTCAGCGGTGCATCTGTCGCTGTCACATGCGGTTTGTCGTCAAGTTTGCACCAGTCGACCGGGCCTTCTGAGCCGTATCGCTCCTCCAGCCACTGATTAGCCTTGACGAAGTGCCCGTTGCCAAAGAATCCACGGTCTGCACTTCGGGGCGACGGGTGCTGTGTGTTCGAAAAGGATCCTGTCAGTCAAGCTTGTGGGAACGCGCGCGCTGTCACAAGTCGCCATACGCCAGGGCATGGCGATGACGACTACGAGGCAACGCTCGGAAGGGATGGCAGATAACACGCACAGCGCTCGTCAGGATTAGGTGCTTGCTCTGCGGATGTTCAGGGGAGAGAGCAACGCAACCGACGGTCAGCGCGGGGAGCAACTAATGCACGAGGAGGACAAGTGTACGAACCTTGCTAAGCTTCGCGACGCACTTCTGCGCGGAAGCGCCCCAGGCTATGAACACGACACCGCGGCCCAAGCCTGTGTTCTCAGCAGCGACCGAGCCTTTAATGTTCGCCCCGCCATACTTATCGACGAGTTGCAAGACGGCCTCCGTGAACTTCTCCCAGCCCTTGTTCGCATGGCTGTTGGGGTCGCCCGGGCGCACCGTGAGGCACGTATTGAGCATGAGCACGCCCTGCTTTGCCCATTCTTCCAAGTTACCGTGCTTCGGCACGACGAAGTCGTCCGGATATTCAGTCTTGACCTCCTTGTATATCTTCAGAAGAAGAGGTGCGTGAGTACGACGGCGCTATGGCAATAAATGGAATCACGCGACAGACATTCTGGAGGGAACCAGGGATGGATAACCCACGCCGGACCGAGAACGACAGCCCATGCGCCTGACGCGGACTGTAGTAGGGGTCCTGCCCAATGATAACGACGCGTACACGCCCAAGAGGCGTAAAACGTGACCAGGAGTAGATGTCGCCCGCTGCGGAACGGTTAGCGACCCGTGTGGCGCAAGCATGCAGGTTCCTCGCTTGCCTGGTGGGAACATCTTCAGTCCCTGGTCAGGATTCGGGTCATTGAACGGCTTTAGGCCCTCTTGATGCAGCCACCGTTTGAGATCCAGGAAATACTTCTTGCGGACCTCGTCCTGGAGCATCTTGAGCCTGGAAGTCCTCCCGCCACCATTCAGCACGGACATAGGAGGAACGCAAGTCGCACGCACCACACGAGATTGAGAGATTCGCATTCCAGCTGGAGGAGCCCGCGCTCCTCCTCTGACAGCGAATTGACGAAGTTGTTGAGGGAAAACGGGATAGAATTCAGTTTCTGTGGCGAGGTCGACCCCGATTTCATGAAGAACGAGCCAGTCGTCTTGGTCGGTGTCGACGACGTCGACGACGCGCTGTCGCCATCAGTCTTGCGCCGCTTCGCCTGCGTGAAGTCGAGCAGGGTGCGCTGCCGTTTGTCGCCAGCCTTGGCAGCCGCGGCCGCGCTGGTCTTGGTGAGCTTTGTGGTCGGCGCGGACGCGTCTTTAGGTGGCGCGAGGTCCTCCAGATAGACGATGTTCTCGGACATGGTTCTTGGGGCTGGGAGTTGGGTCTCGCGAAAGGGTTGCGGAAGGAAACGCGCTGAGTTTAAGCGCGTTGCGGATCCAAAGCGGCAGCGCCCATGAAAACGCCGATCAGAGGATATACATTAGTTCCCACGCCTCAGACTGCATTCATGAGAACATATAGTGTATAGTATCATACACAGTATAGAAGTTACTATGTTGATAGGTAAGCTAAGGCTCGAAAAATGGCCGTTTTCAGTTCTGCACCCTCCTCGGATTGGCGTTGCTTCAGGTTAGCACAGCTGCTGCTGAATGCAGTAGCTCTAGCTACACAGATAGCTATATCTTACGTACTGGTTGCAGTTATGAGAGATTTGATGTCCCGTTGAAGCTGTACCCATAACGGAGAGCTCGAGGCGAGGTCCGACATGAAGAAGTTACTCCCAAATCAAGGGACTCTGTGGATGGTCCTGTCGAGATGATGTCTTTCAACAATAGGAGCCTCAAATTAGTCTATGGGCACTCCTACTCCGGCGGATCGGAGAAAACGAGTTTCTTGAAGTACCGAACGCTCTGAGCACCTCACTCCAAGTTGAACTATTTACCTATAGCGCAATTGTTCTTCGATGGCTATGCAGTAGAAGCCAACGAACCCTATATCTCCCTTCAATTCCGTTTCCAGCGCGTTTGCTCGCAGCAAATCGGGAGTATGACAAGCGCTGTGTGATGCGCACAGCTCGTCGCTGGTTACTTGGAGTGTACAAACCCGCATTACAGTACGTCTGAAACACCAATAAGTACTGCATGATGTATCACACAGAACTGATACCTGGTAGGCCTGTACAACGGCGTTCGATCGGCTCCACGGGCACAGGACTCGGCCGAGGAAAGGCTACGCTGATCATGCTGCCGGGTCACCGTCACCAGCCTGATACTGCTGAAGGATACATATCCGTTTTTGCGATAAACAAGGCTTAAAAACAACAGGGTCACTGTAAGTAGGTCCGTCTGGGTTTAGCGTTTCATGCGAGTATTCGGATGCCGATCGCGACGGTGATAGTATGTACAATCCTGCGGTAAACTTTGATCACATTCGTACATGAATTAGCTCATAGCTCAAGGGAATGTCTGACCTCCGTCTCAAGACTCATGGAGATCGGATGTTATTCCTGCAGAGGCAGTCCCGCCGATTCGACGCGGCGGAGGCATAAGCATCCGTTGCATCTCAGTTTCTAAGTGCGATTGACAATTCTATGGCTATATGGCGCGAAAATTTTGGCTTCTATAGTGCCGCGCTTCTGGGAAGAGGAGCTGAGGGTTCTCAGTCGTATTGCAGCTAAAAGCGTCAGGGTGGTCCAGTCACACTTGCAATCACGACCAAGAGTTTAGCAAACTTCGTGATCTCAGACTGCGCGCATGAGAGACGTTGAACAATCCATTGTCCAACGTCCAGGGCTGGGGAGGACACCAGGGCCGGACATATACCTGCATGTAGCCAACGGAGTACTACTGTATATGCGACGTCCCGCTCGACGAACACTGATTTCTGAGCTATTCTTCCTTGCTCTCAGCAAGTCCTTCGGTTGAAACTTGTGCGGCGCGAGGTTCTTCGAATTGTCCTTTGCAATGGTAACAATTTCTGGGACACAGGCGTCTAAGCCGGCACGTTTGCTCACGTAAGCTGTTCTCACAGACTTCACCTGCTACGACGATCTCAAACTGGCGCGGTCTTCTCCAAGTCCACCTCCAGCTTCTCGGCGACTGTCTCAATCTGGGCGCGTCTCGCGCCCACTGCGCTCGTCGCTCACTATATCGCGCTCTGGGGATCCTACGGCTACTGTCGCGCTGGACTGGAGCACCAGCTACCAAGCGAGCGCGTCCTCGAGTGCATCAGCTGGATTCTACGAGGACGAGAGCCTAGATGAAGCAGAAGACAGCGACCCAGACGTCGTCGTGGTCCGTGGGCGCGCTCCAGAACCCGCGCCGAAGCCGGCGCCTGCTGCGCAGCCGACGAGTTCCGGCGTGCGCGGCGGCGCGGCGAGCAAGCCACTGTCACGCCAGTCGACCATCACGCATAACGGAACCGTGGGGACTTCGAACGCCAAGTCGCCGTTTGCTTTCGACTCTGCCACGTTGACACGACGCGGTAGACCGCAGAGGAGCGCCGCGTCGCGGTCGCGGTCGCCTAAACCTCCACCGACGCCGAGCTCGCCTCCAGCGCGACCCCCCTCTCCAGTCGCACTGCTCAGACCTAGTACAGGTCCGTCCAAGCAACCTCCAGCGCCCAAACCGCCCCAGGTCGCTCTCCTGCCAACTGCGTTCCGTCTGCATCTCAACATGCCGTTTACACGACTAGCCATCGAAGGAGTTATAGACGCGCGCACGACGGGCGAGGCACTATTGCTCCTTGGTGGTTTCTACATCGTCGCGTCACGCCTGCGCGACTTGACCGACGAGGTTTGGGTGCTATTAGGTGCGCATTCTCCCCCTCCACCATGATTTCATCTAATGTCCTGCAGAATTACAGGTCCTCGTCGCGCTCTCTCTCCTCTATGTTATTGCATCGCACATCGTATCCATGCTTTCGGCCGCCCGCAATATTTATAGCAACCATGTAACTGTACCACCAATCCAACTCTCCCGTCGCTCCGACACTTCGCGGCGATTGTCTGTACAAACGATTTCGGGTCAGGTCAAGACCTCCGGCATGGCCATGCTGTGGATGACCGACGCAAAAAACTATAGGTACGGCATTGGTATGCCTATCTTTATCGCATTGCTGACGATTCGGCAGAGAATGTTCAGACGACGGCGTGCTGTCCGCGGCTCTCTTTGGCCCGCTGGTAGCAGCGGCATGCTTGTACTCTACGGCGCGACGGCTGCAGTCGCTCGAGTCGATACTGCCACCTATGTGGCGCATAGAGGAGCCGGCGACGCTCCCCCCGCGTGCGGACGGCAGCCCATCGCCGCCGCCGCTGTTAGCGCTTCTATACTCGCGACGTGCGCTGCTGCAGCTCACGACGCTGTGCTCTGCAATCGTGCTCGTACATAACGGCGCCAGCGCGTGGAACGAATGGCACCATGCCACCGCGTCGACGGACGACAACCCTCCCTCGGCAGCGAATCCACGACTACCAAAGCACGAAGGGCGGCGCACCTACCAGTACTCCAAGTTTGCAATCGTCCTCTCCGTCGCTGCGACCGCGCTCAAAGTTGTGTTCGACCAGCTTGGCGTTCCGATATGGAAAGGTGCGTGCGTCCATGGTGGTCGATTGCGCGCAGCTCTGACGCACGCGTACTAGATTTGTCGATCCTGGATGTCGGTCTGATCAGCCTCTTCCACCAGTTCGCGCTGTATGTCATGGTTCGCCTTGCGCGACGCGGCTTTACGCTTGGCGAGCTGGGTATGGTAGGTCAGATCGCTACGGGGATGTTCATGGAGACCTTTAACCTGACTGTCGCGCGGGTGCGTCAATACACAGCGCTTTATTATTCAGCACCTCACTCCACGCTCGTAGATATGGCCTATAACGACGCCGTACATCAAGTCGTTTCTTCTCCCGACACCATTGGCCGTATTCCAGGTCGCGCTCATTCCTGGGACGTTCCTCACGGGATTCTTGCTGTCTCCGCTACTCGTACTGTCGCGGCACATCGCTCAAAGACCTGTCCGCCGTCTGCGCTTTCCACAAGAGCGTGCTATCCATCGCCGCGCACTCGCGGGTGGGTTCTACGCCGGTGCAGCGCTCATTGTGGGTGGCCTAATAGGCATGTGGACGCGTTGGATGCTCGGCAACCGCGATCCCTGGTTATGGGCGCTCTGGTGGCTCGTTGAAGGGAAGCGGCCGTGGAGTCGACCGGCACTGCTGGCGTACTGGGGTTTGCTCGGCAGCGTGAGCGTTGCAGGGTGGAACAGGCAACTCGCTCGCGTGCGCAAGTACCGTCATCTCAGCGCAAGGGAACAGGGGAGCGAGAGCACCCAGCACGCGCATGGACCGGCTGCACCAGAGGGCAAGGACGACACCGGTAACGGGCCAGTAATCGAGAAGAAGGCTGCCGAACCGACACCTGCGGACAAAGCGGTTTCGGCCGCGACAGACCTCCTTGACGCTGCGGACAAGAGGGTCCCGACACTAGGTCTGAACGCACGCAGAAAGTTCTTCCACGCACTGGCGGTGGTGATGTTTGTCCCGGGAATCGCGTTCGACGTATGTTGAACCCCCCCGAAACAACGGCAAAACCAAACAAACTGGGCACCAGCCGGCATTCACGCATCTCAGCTTCAGCGCCGCGTTCTCGCTGTTCACGTTTGCAGAATACGTGCGGTATTTCGCGCTGTACCCGTTCGGGGCAGCGGTGCACGTGTTCCTGAACGAGTTCCTGGATCACAAGGATAGCGGGACAGCGATATTGAGCCATTTCTACCTCCTCACGGGGTGCGCGGTGACGTTGTGGCTTGAAGGGTGCGTGCAGGTCGTTATCGTGACTGTGAAATGACGGAATTATCGGGCAGGTCGTCACGGATACTCGAGTTCACGGGCGTGCTTTCGCTAGGAGTCGGTGACGCGATGGTGCGCCGATTTTTTCGTGTTCCAAATATTGTGCCGATGCGCCGTGGGCTTGGCTGACGGTGTTAACGCAGGCGAGCATCGTTGGGAAGCGGCTCGGCCGGCGACGGTGGAGCGCGGCATCCGGCAAGACGCTTGAGGGCACGGTCGCGTTCGTCGTGTCTGTCGTGCTGTGCGGACTGGCGTTGCGGGCGCTCGGGCTGGTAGAGGGATTTTCGGTGAGTGTGCGTTGGGTGCATGCAGATTTCGTGTTGTTTCTTCATCCGGCGATCGGCAGCGCGCTGACTGTGGGGCCTCGAACGATGAAAACAGATGTGGAGATACGCGGGCGTCGCGTTAGCTGGGGGGTTGCTGGAGGCGCTGAGCGTGCAGAACGACAACCTGACGCTGCCGCTGTTCATGTGGTCTGTAGGCACGGCGGTATTGTAAGGGGGGGCAAATAGAGCTACGTGACGTCATTTGCAGCCGTGGGTATGATCGCTATTGAGGGGATGCCAAAGTCCGAACTTGCTCCTCGCTCCTCTCTCCAGAGCGAACGACGCGCCCGCTCTCTGCGTCCGTCCGTTCGACCCCTGCACGCGCCACGCCTTTTGCACGCGCCCGCCGCCCACACCAGGCCGCATGCGCGCAGCTGAAGACAGCGAGGCCCAGGCCTCCGCGTCCGACTCGCCGTCTTCGCCGCCCAATGCTCTCCAGCGCACCCAGCGCCCCAACACCGCGCCCGGCGACTCGTCTGTGCCTGCCTTCGCCGCTGCACGCGACGACCAGCTCGCGTTCCCCCCCGCGCCGCGCGACGAGGAGGACGACTCGCCGCCGCTGCGCATCGCACACGCAATGGCCAGCGTGCCAGACTTGACCAGCCTGCCGCAGAGACGAGGTTCGTATTAGATTTCTCGCTCTGACCCGCTCTCACAGTCTCGTCGCAGTGCTGCCATTAGCTGGCGTCGCGTCCGCGCCGGCAGGCTGGGCTGGCGGTGTCTGGCCGTCCAGCGGGCAGTGGAGCGAGCGCGAATACGACTGGCCGTCCTTCATCGACGCGTACGCGTCTGGCCACTGGGACCCGCACCACATCCCCCTCCAGCCCATGCCAGGCGTCGCAGCCTCGTTCCCGTTCCCGCCCGTCCCAAAGTCCTCATCGCGCTCAGCCGCACCAAGTCCCGACCCAGACACGACCAAGCTCGGCAACAAGCCAGCGGCTAGCCATGCACTCCGAGACCACGCCGACAACGTCCGCGCGGGCCAGGTCCATACTGGCAGCTCGACGGGCTCTGGGCCCTCCTCTAGCGACCAATGGAGCAAGCTATCGAGCAACACGACGCCATCGTCCGCAGCCTCGGTCTCCGTGCCCATCCTCGCGCGTACGGATCTCCAAAGTCCTCTCGGCCTCGCCGAGCGCCGAGGCGCGCTGGCTCCCGATCTCTCGCATTCAATGCCCGCGCGTGCACCCATGCGCAGTGCAGGGGGCAGCGACTCGCCGTTCTCCCCCTATCCGCTGGGACGCCCGCGTTTGAAGGCCTCATCGTCCTCGCCTGGCATCGTTATGGAACCAGAACCAAGCACACAGCCGCAAGATCACGACCCAGAGGCAGTCTCGAATCGAGTAGCAGTCGCTGCAACGATGCGCTGGGCTGGCGCAGGCGTGTCCATCGCACCGCTTGCGCTCCCGTCACCAGAACACGAGCTTACGGATCCGATGCGCAACTATAACAGGTCCCTCCCGCCGCCGACACCACGCGAGGAGCGCGGCGGGGATCAGAGCCCTGCTGCCTCACGCAAACGCGCAATATCGAGTGCGAGCTCAGCCACGAGTGACAAAGTCAGCAAGTTGCGCGAACGCGGATTCTGGGAAGGCACGCAGGAAGTCTCCCCGGATATGCTCCCGCCCATCCCCGGCAGCACGCAGGGGACGCCCGATCCGAATGCTGAGGCGCGCTTACTGCCATCGGAAACCCTTCCTAGGTCTCCGAGGCCGCTAGGGACAGTGAAGAAAAGGACGAGCAAGAGCAGTCTGCGTTCTGAACGCGACTACTTTAGCCTCGTACCACCCCCACCGCCACGCCGGCCACAACAAACTCAACAGCCCGACGACAAGGAACGGTCATCTGGGGCGGAAGACTCTGCAGCGGAAGGGTCTGCAGAGATGAGCGAAAGTGGTCGCAGCTCGCCCAGTCTGAGCGTGTATGAGACGCCTGCACCGTGGGAGACGCCTGCTCCTGGTGGCGCTGGTGGCGTACGCCCTACAGCAGGACTCGGCCCTTCGAAGGGCAGACACGCCTTCCACGGCATGGTGCCCATGTCAGCGCTCAAGCTCCCCGGACTTCCGACGATTCCATCGCCCGACGCCCCAGAAACATCACGCCCGGAAAGCTCGCGCACAGGAACAGGCCTCACGACTTCTGACATAGGCCGTGGCGCGTCCGACGACTCAGACCCGACCGTCGCTGCGACGTCGCCAGACCCAACACCTATTCCTTTGGCGCGGCCAAGCGTTGGCCACCGGTCGCGGACGCACGTCGGGCCGGGCTTGCGTGTGTCCAGCATGGCGCTGGAAGACGAGGAGGCACGGAGCTGGCGCGCGTTGTCCAGCCCTCTTCCACCGACAGGGGTGAAATCGAGCGAACCGGGCGTGCCGATGGAGGAGGTGGCGTTCCTCGAGCGAGGGTTCTTGCCTGCACCAAACCCGCCAAATGAGATTCTCCGGCTGCGCGCGCTGTACATGTGCGTTGCCCTCTTCCTTGCACGAATCAAAGACAGCTGACTACTACATACCAGGTACAATATCATGCATACGGGCCCGGATATGAACTTCGAGCGGCTTGTGCACCTCGCCAAGCTGGTCTTCAACACGAAGATCGTCATGATCTCGTTGTTGGATGCGACGGAACAGTACGTCTCCCCGTCGGACTTTAGTGCAGCATTTATTGATTGCGATTACGCTCTGCAGGTGGTGCAAATCGTCGTGTAAGTATTGAACATTAACGTAGCGCTCGCTGAAACTGATGTTGGGTCTGATGCTAGCCGGGATGGAGATGCTGAGCACGCCCCGTGAGTGGTCGTTTTGCGCGCATGCGATATTACAACGGTGCGTGTACTCGCGCCTGTGCCGCATTCGGTACCACGCTCAACAGCTTTTTGCAGAGACGAGGAACCGCTCGTTGTGTTGGACGCGCAAGAAGACTGGCGATTCGCGAGCAATGTGCGTGCGCCAACATGCAGGGAACGTTATTACATACAGTTCTAAGCGTTGCCGTAGCCCCTCGTCGCGCAGCCACCGCATATCCGGTTCTACGCA
This sequence comes from Exidia glandulosa HHB12029, assembly GCA_001632375.1. Lineage (NCBI taxonomy): Eukaryota > Fungi > Basidiomycota > Agaricomycetes > Auriculariales > Exidiaceae > Exidia > Exidia glandulosa. The sequence goes on from KV425930.1 coordinate 106,336, forward strand.
GGTGCACCCTTGAGGACCCAGGACGGCTTCAACATCGGGACGTGCGTACTCAACAGCCCCATAACGCCATTCGCGCATTGACTTTCCTTCATGCTTAGGTTGTCAATTGCCGATGACCAGCCACGGACAGAGTTCAGCCCCAGACAACGGCATACGTTGAAGGAGTTCGCTGTGAGTCGGGAAGCTACATGTCAATTCGTTCTCCTTCTGACGCTCGTGCGCAGGGCGTCGTGATGCGTGAAGTTGAATTGTGGAAGGACAAGGTCTGTAGAGGGCTCCAGACATCGCTGACTGACAGGGTCGCTCATAAATCGCAGATCCAATTGCGAATACGGGACCGTATCCAGACCTCGGTACGTGTAACATCTGCCACCCAGACCCACTTGCTGAGATCGCGCAGATGGAGCAATTCACAAGGGAGTGCTTGGAGATCGACACCGAGTCGGCGCGCGACCCGAGGCAGACGTCCATCCAATCCGGGAGCATGGACAAGATCTATGACCGTGCGGTCAAGCTCGTCAAGCGCACACTCGACGTCGAGGGCGTCCTCGTCATGGACGTCTCTCACGCGGAGGCGGCCGACATCGTCCCACCGCAAGACCTTTCGGCCGCGAGCCAGATGTCACTCGTGCTGCATTCTGCGGAGCAAGGCCTCGGCACGTCGACGAAGGCACTTGCAGTGACAGAGTATGCGCGGATAACGGACTTCTTCTACAAGCACCCGGATGGGAAGGTCGTCGACGGCCTCGTACCGAACGCTTTCCGTGGCTTGATACCGTCAAATATCAAGTATGCTCTGAGTACGTGCCGACAACTAGTACTGGGGATACACTTCCTGAACTTACATTGCACGCAGTTGTGCCTGTCTTCGACGTGGACAAGCGGCCGTTCGCTTTGTTGTGCGCCTATAACTCCACGCAGGGCGAAAAGCCGTTTGTACGTGTTGCCCGTGTTTGCGTATGGCATTGCCCCCTGACTCTTCTTACAGTTGGAAGGACACGAGCTTTCGTATCTGCGCGCTATCGGTGTGTTATACTGATGGCACAAGCGTGCAGTATCTCACGTTTCGCAGGTGTGATCATCCTTTCCGCTGTGCTCAAGCGGCGGATGATGCTCGCCGACAAAGCGAAGAGCCTTTTCATCTCCAAGTGCGTCGTCGTATTGCCGTGGCCGGACGCCCTTTTACTCATCTATCGACGCAGTATCTCGCACGAGTTACGAACGCCATTGCACGGAGTGAGCGATTTCCATATAACGGTCTTAGCCGTTTGCTGAACCCGCGTCGCCAGATCCTTGCTGCAGCGGAACTGCTACAGGATACTGCTTTGGATCAACATCAAGCGTCGATATTGCAAACCGTTCAGGCGTGCGGGACCTCGCTCGTGGAGACTGTCAACCACGTCCTCGACTTTACCAAGCTCAGCGGTAGCACCAAGGCCGGAGGTGCGGAGAACGCCATCGCACGGACAAGGTATGGCTTATCAACAGCGTTATTCGTGGCACTCAATACGCAAGCAGAGTGGATCTCATGCAACTTGTGGAGGAGGCTGTGGAAGGATGCTGGATTGGATACCGAGCACGCGCCTCTGCACTTGGAGAATCGGACATTGGAAGCGTTTACTCCCCGCCGAAGCGTAGCTCTCCCCGAGAAACAACTCAGCGCAAGAGTCAACACGTCGAGACCGTCGTCGACGTCGACTTCCGTGCAGAGGTATGTTCCAGCACCGTCAGGTTGTGGACGCTGCTGACTGGTACCAGGGTTGGACCGTCAAGTGCGAAAAGGGCGGCATCAGGCGTGTCTTAATGAACTTGATTGGCAACAGCCTCAAGTTCACTACCGTACGCTCCTCATGATGCTCCCACCGGGATCATACTGATCTGCCTGTGGCAGGACGGGAGCGTTCATATTGTATTGAGGGAACTTCACGGCGGCTGCTCAACGCCCGGTAAAATTCGGATCGAACTCGGGGTCTTGGACTCTGGCAAGGGGATCAGCAAAGAGTTCTTGAAGGTACAAACTCGTGCTGGCACTGGTGTATGTCTTACTGACCGCCTTCTAGAACCAGTTATTCCATCCATTCTCTCAAGAGAATCCGTTGCAGACAGGGACTGGACTCGGTCTCGCCATCGTCAACAGCATCATTCACTCGAAAAGCGTCGACGGCTCAGTCGATGTCTGGAGCTCTGAAGGGCTCGGGACTGAGATACGTGTTGCGATGGACGTCGAGCTTGTCCACGACGCGATACCGGAGGTTGAAGGCGACCCTTGGGCCCGACACAACGACGGCAAGCCAATTTCTGTCACCTTTGTTGGCTTCAACCGCTCTCTTCGAGGCGAAACGCTCTTACTGTCGACCTTGCAAACCTACTTGCGCAAGTGGTGGGGCTTTGAAGTTCTTGCCGACGACGGCACCGAGGGAGATATCCTCCTCGTAAACGAGGACCCTCAGGTTATCCAAAAGCTCCTCAACGACAACGCGATAGCTCAACCCGTCGTGGTACTCTCCTCCTTCCGCGGCGATTCCACTCTGGTCAACACGGTGAACGCGTACGAAGAGGCGGGTGGGTTCTGTCGCATTGTGTACAAGCCTGGTGGACCCTCTCGGTTACGCAACGTCCTCAAGCTCTGTGTCGACACGATTAACCACCCACCTCACGAGTCGCCCGACGAGCCAACCCCACTGCGCTTGCCGATGGACCAGCTGCATGTGTCGACGTCCTCGTTAATGCGTCGACGATCGGACGAAGTAACACGGAGCACGCCGCGACCACAGTTGCACACCCGTAGTAGCACGTTCCATCCGAACCGCACGACAGGTCTACCGCTGCTATCGAGTGGGCAAATACGTCCCAGCCCACGCAGCAGTCCAACACAATCGTCTACGGTTCCATTACCTGCTGAGACACCAGCGCCACCACCCAAAAAGCCGCCCGGTAGCGGCCTACGCGTCCTGATCATTGAAGATAATCGGGTATTGCGCGACCTTCTGTAAGTCCCGTGCCCATGTCATGTTTTCGTTACTGAAGCTAGCCCCGTACTAGCGTTCAATGGGCCAAAACGAAGGTACGTTGGCCCCGGATTTGTATCTTACGTGCTCATGTGTTTGCAGGGTTATCAACACAGCGAGGCTTTCGACGGCCTGGAAGGCGTTCAACAGTTCGAGTCGAACCCTGCTGGGACCTTCGAGTGCGTTGTTTACTGTCCTGGCGGCTGAGTGCTCAACTTCTGTAGCATCATCTTGCTGGACGTCTCTATGCCGAACATGGATGGTGAGCGACAGTTCATCCAGCGTTTGACCGCTGCTTATGTGTCATCAGGTATCGCTGCTACGAAGAAGATACGAGAGATCGAGGCTCGCCGTAAAGCGGAGGACGTTGCATCGCCGTTGTCATCGCACATGACCATAATCGTCGCCTTGACGGGGATGTCTTCGTCGGATGACCGTACACGAGCATATCAGGCTGGTGTGAACGGCTAGTGAGTTCAGAACATTTATTCCACGTCTGCATCCCTAACTTGAGCGTGCAGCCTTATCAAGCCCGTATCCTTCAAGTTCCTCGATAACGTCCTTCGAGAGCTGCGCGAAAGTGCTGCAGCGGCCGGCTCTCAGACGCCGCAAGTACCCCAACTCGCCTCGCCTGCTCTCCCATGATCGCATCCGCCCTTGTCTCCTCTCATTTTGCATATTGTGTCGCATTTCTCTCCTCTCTGGCCTCTCAGCCCATCACGGACACAGTACTCCGGATGAACTCGTTTTCTTGCCAACGATTTGTGCCATTTCATCATCCATATCTGCGCATGCATCCTGACAGCGCCACGCATCGCCTCTCATCCTCACGCACGCACGTACGCACCCAATCACGCATAGTCTCATCTCTCTTTCCTGTCGACCTCCACCGCTCGCGCGCGGTTACTGTATTGTTGTAGCGTTTGTCCGTTCTCGTTCAAGTTCCCGTTCTCACTGCTGCTCGCATATCGCTGCATCCACGCTATATATCTCTGCTGTAAGCTATGATGATTTCCATTATTACCGCTCCAGAAGACAGGTTCATTTGACCAAGTGGCCTCATTGTCGACGCGCTGTACTTCCGCTGCAAGCTCTGCCCGCAACCTTGACAAGTCCGTACGCGGCTGCTCCCCTGCCCTGGCGCGTTCAGCATCGCGTATGGAAAGAGGAACACCCCCGCGATGAGACCGAAGAAGGATGGAGTGCTTGTTCGCGCTGACCGGGGCAAGGACTACATGCTCATCGCCGCCAACGTGACGTCCGCGCGGTCTATCGTCAAGATGAAGCACGACGAGGACAAAGTCAAGCCGTTCATTGGGTCTCAGGCAATGGCAGCGAATAAGCCAACGATCATCGTGCGCAAAGTTGTCTATGTCCCAAGTCGGAAGGGTCAAATTATCTCCAATTACAGCATTGTCGTGAGTGGTGAGGGGGGATGCGAGAGGGGTGATGCAGGGAAATAGACATGCAATGAGATGGGGAGTCAGCGGACAGGCTCGACAGTCATCTAGGCAAGTGTAGAGCGTCAAGGGCAGGTGATCATTGAGTCTGACATTCCGGTTCGTCGTCATCACTGTGTTCGTCCTCCCAGCCCTCCTCGTCGCCTTCGCCGAACTGCAAAACGATCAGCACAAGGGTCACAAGCTTGAATTAGAGGGACAGACCGCAGCGATATCTGTAGGCTCGTATCGGACGTCTTGTACGACAGCCGGCGCGGGTACCATCGGCGGTTTTCTGGGCGGTAACAACTTTTCCAACGCGGAGACATCGACGCTCTTCAGCCAATCTGCGTCGGGCATCTCGACCTCGAACACGACGAACAAGTCGCCACGCGCCTGCGTCGCGCCCGGTGCGCCGAAATTGCGCACCGGCATGCCCTCGCCTTTGACGACGATGGCGTCGTTCGGCCGTATGACCTTCCCGCGTGGCGACGCGACGCGGATACCGCGCCCGTCGAGATGCGTGAGCACGACGCGCGAGAAGCCGAGGAGCGCTTCAGAGAGCGTGATGCGCACGCTCGCCAGCAGGTCCTGCCCCGCGCGCTGGAACGCAGCGTGCGGTGCGACGCGTAGCGCGAAGATGACGTCGCCAGGCGGCACGCCCGGTCGTTGGTCGCCCTCGCCCGCGAGGACAATCTTCTCGCGGTCGCCCATGCCGCGGTCGATGTTGATCTCTTGCCGCTTCTTCTCCTTGACCGTGCATTCGCCCTTGCACTTCTTACATCGGTCCTTCTCCTTTAATCGCACGCCCGCGCCTTCACAGTCTGTGCACATTACTTGCTGCATGCCGATGGAGTTTCGGCCATTCTGTCAAGCGTCAGAAGATGTTCGTCGTGCTCGCACAATGCGTACCGAGTTGCTCGCAAAGGTGAATCCCTTGCCGTCGCACCGAGAGCACTTCTTGGGCTTGTGGCCTGTTCGCGCGCCCGTGCCCGTGCATACGGAACATATGATCTCCTTCTCCATGGTCATCTTGATAGTCTTGCCGTTGAAAAGGTCCTCCAGCGTGACGTCCAGCGGTACGACGGTGTCCTCGCCCTTGTTCTGTCGTGACCTCATACCTGGACCACCTCCGCCGCCGTGTCCAAAGTCAAAGCCGAACTGGAAGCCGCCGCCGAACAGCGTCTCGAATATGTCGTCGTGGGTCATCCCGCCAGGTCCAGACCCGGCTTGTAATGCTTCGAGGCCGCCGCGGTCGTATACGGAGCGCATTTGCGGATCGGAGAGGACGTCGTAACTGTGGGTATCAGTTGGTGCGGGTGGCGCGTAGCGCAAACGGCGCACGCGTGAGCCATTTCCTGGAATTTCTGGTGCGCAGAAGGGTCATTGGGATTCTATAGAGATAGGTTAGACGTGAGAATAATTGGTGAGTGTATCAAATTCACTTTATCCTGTTGACGAGCGAGACCATGTCAGCGCCGAGCGCCAGCGGAAAGCAGAAAAGCGTACCGGGTGGTGCTGCATAGCCTGCACACAACGTTAAGAACCAAGTCAGAACGTAGACATACTCGCGCACCTTTTTGCGGTATGCCTTCTTGATCTCGTCTGATAGTTGCTCGTGAGTTCCAGCCCCCAACGCGGCCCGGGTGGCACACACCGTCTGTCGCGGACGACTCGACGCCGAGCAGCTCGTACAGCGTGTTATCGGCGACCATGGCGCTGGAACCGGGGCGTCCGAGTACGAGACCAGGAGCGAGCTAGGCTGTGGGTATGGGCGCTCGTGGGCGCGCGATGGTATAAAGCAGGGTCGGGCTCCGGTCCTTCCCGCCGCGCTTCTCTTCCTCCTGAAAAATTTCTCGGTAAGTGCTGTTCTCCAACGCCCCCATTACATGATGCTTTGTATTACATCTTATCTACATTGTCCGAAGCTCTGCTCGCGACGACACCTTTTACATCCTGACCCTTGCCGCCGCCTCGTGTCTCGCCGTAACTGACACCGCTTGCCAGATGCCAGATAGATCATGAACTTCTACTTCGAGGCTGCAGGCGTGCTCGACCGGCTCGAAGAGCGCAAAACTTCTGTGAAGAGTCTCCTCGGCTCGCTTCCCGCCCAGAACAGAAAGCGCGTCACTGCTCTCGTCCTCCAGACTCTAAAGTGTAATTACCCGCGTCTATACACGCTCTTCACACCCGCCAACACCAGTCTCCAGACAAGCCTACACTGAACGAGATCATCGGCACCACCAAACTCTTGCAACTCGAGAAACGCGCTTTCCCCGGGTCTGCGCGCAATACTGCCATTGTTCTCGTGCATGACTTGCTCTTCGCCAAGGGTGGCATCCAGGCTGGCGATGGTCCGCTGAAACAGGCCATCTTGAGGCACAAAACGCGTCTGCACGCCGAGCTCACGAAGCTCAAAGTGAAGCGCGGTGCGAGAACGAATGAGGACCTCGTGCAGCTCGCAGACCCGCGCGCAGCCAAGATTCCTCGCTACGTGCGCGTAAACGCTCTGAAAACGTCGCTCGATGATGCACTGGCCGATCTCAACGCACGAGGCTTCTCCCAAGGCGACACGGCGGAAGGCAAGAAATTTGTGCAAGATCCTCACGTACCAAATCTGCTCGCTTTCGACGCTGCCAGGACCGAGATGAGCAGCGACCCCGCATACCTGCGCGGCGAGCTCATACTACAAGATAAAGCATCCTGCTTCCCGGCACTCGTGCTCAATCCGCCAGCGCACGCCGATGCAAACGTCATCGACGCGACGGCTGCACCGGGCAACAAGACAACGCACCTCGCCGCGCTCATGCAGAACCGCGGCACGCTCTTCGCGTTCGAGCGCGACAAGCGTCGCTTTAAGACGCTCGAGACTATGCTGGCGCGCGCCGGCGCGTCCAACGTCCGCGCGCAAAACGCGGACTTCCTCTCCGTTGACCCACACGACGCCACCTACGCGCGCGTAAGCCATATCCTACTCGACCCTTCATGCAGCGGGAGCGGGATCGTCAATCGGCTCGACTATCTCCTCGACGACGCTGCCGAAGAGCAGGAGGAGGAGCGCGACGAGCGGCTCGAGAAGCTCGCGGCGTTCCAGCAGAGTATGATCGCGCACGCAATGAAGTTCCCGAGCGTGTCGCGCATCGTATACTCGACATGCAGCGTACATGCCGCAGAGAACGAGCGCGTCGTACGAGCTGCACTTCTCGCATCGAGTGGCGCCTGGGTGCTCGCCCCACGGGACCAGGTGCTGCCGACATGGGAGCGGCGCGGCGTCCAGGACGAACTTGGCGACGTTGGCGATGCCGCGAACCTCGTACGGTGCATGCCCGGCGAGGACGCGACGAACGGCTTCTTCGTGTCTTGTTTCGAACGCGCGCCAGCAACGGGACAGTCGGCCATAAAGCGCAAACTTGAAGCCGACGACGACCTAGACCACAAGCCCACCGCCAAGAAACGTAAAAAGAAGAAAAAGAAGAAAACGAACGCTGCTGGCGACGCGAAGGAAGATGGCAACCGCGGCGACGACGACAACGACGAGTGGCTTGGTGTAGCCGAGTGCTAATAAACGCCTTTCATACCTCCGGTTCTCCCAGCCACCTCAGCTTGCGTGCTTCCCGTGCTCGGCGCCGTTCATAACACCAAAGTGCGCTAAGCGTCTACCCGATCCGGACAACACGCTTTCGTAGTCCGCCAACCTTCTTTCTTCCCGCTTTCTCGCTCTGCCTCTATACCATGGCAGCGGCGTCCACTCCGGCTGAAGTTCTCCTCCACATCATCTCGTACCTCCCAGGGCCGCAACCGCCACAGTATCGACCGCACGCGGAACTCTTGCAGCTTTTTACGGTCTGCAAGTCATGGTACGGCATCGCTGAAGGCGCATTCTACAGCCGCATCATGCTCGGCGCCGTCCGCAGACCGCCAGAAACGGCGCCCTGTCCATCGGCCACTGCGTTCCGCGACGCGCTTCGAAAGACGCCACGCTTCGCCCTGCTCGTGAAAGAGCTGCGTCTCGGCGCGGCGCGCGGTCACACGAAGGCGTGGGCGGACATCATCAACGCCTGCCGCAATCTGCGCAGAATCCACCTCTCGGACTGGACACCCGGCGTCTTGACGGATGTGCGCAACGCGCTGAAGACGCGCACGGGTCTCATCGAAGTGAATTTATGGTTCCGCGGTCTACTCGACACGCCGTCGTGCGCGTTCGCGTCTGAGAAGCAGATGCTCCCGCTTATGCGTGCTTGGCCGGACCTGCGAGTGTTCGTGGTGCAGGCGCGGGCTATATCGTCCATCGAGAACGTACACGAACGGATCGTAATGCTACCAACATACCACTGGCAGCCAAGACCAGCGGCAGACGAACCGGCTCCCGCGGACGTGTGGAATACTCCAGGCTTCGTAGTTCCCCATGACCTCTTCACCAATAGAGGAGCCCACACCGCGCTCAAGATGTGGGGGCCGGAGACATGGGCGCCGTCAATCGGTGAGTACGAGGACTTCCTGATTCATACAGCTGACCCAATGCAATAGAACCTGGCGACGTCTGGCCGCATCTGCGTACGATATCAGCGGGATTCCTTACAATACCATGGCTCGTCGCGCTACCCACCATCGCACCCAACGTCCAAGAATTCTCGCCGGGCTATCTACTCGTCCCTGGCAAACTTCTCAACGCCGTGCTGTGCGCATGGAGCTCGACGCTTCGCTATCTCCATCTTACAGTCGTGGACTACTTCGGGATGCAACCTCCCAACGCCGACGCTTTGCGGAACGGGAACATGTCAATCGCGATTACAGGCGTGACTCTGAGCGGGTTGAAATGTCTGGAAACTATGGCCGTCGACTCTATTCTCGTGCCTCCCGCCACTCTGCGGTTCACGCCCCCGTCCTTGCGCGAGCTCACGTACGATTTCAAACTCAAGCTCAAGGACGACGTGGACGATGTTGGGATTTTGGACCGTACGCTGGCGGATACTCGTACTGCGCCGGGCCTCGAGCGGATCGTCGTACTACTGTCGACGAGTCTGTCTGAAGAGGAGATGAGCGCACTTGCGAGGACGTGTTTCGCAGAACGCAAGTTGCAGGGTGCAGTGAGTCGTGCATCCGTTTATATAGAGTTCGAAATTACTGACTTGCCGCTTAAGCTGCAGTCCTTCAGCAAGCCCCATGCGCCCTGTGTAGGTGCCGAGAGCGCTGGCACCTTGCTCAACGAGTTTGATTGGACGAAGTGGAGACAGGACTACGTCCAGCGGAAGTAACAATCTCCAACGTCGCAGCCGTGAGCCACTTCTGTGCCAACTCGCAAGACCGTTCCCGGGAGTTACGTATTGGTACACCCAGGTTCGAAGTGTATACGAGGCCATCCTATCTCAGAGAATCTAGGGAACAGAGTAGTTGGGTTGCGAGTGTGCGTGCGTAGCAGGACGACACGAGGCAGAGGCAAGGGCGAGCCTGAATTCGAAAGTGTAACCCGGGGAGCTTCTCTGACGAGGTAGACAGAAGTCAGAAAGCGTGCTTAGTATAGTCGTTGGGCTGTTGTACGGCAGGGCGAACGCACTACGGCCAAACGTCCAGAACACCACCGGCCATCTTCTCCTTGATACCCAAGTACGGACAACCGCTACCCTTGCGCGGTAACGTCCAGGGACAGAAAGCACTCGCCATGCGGGCGTTCGGGCTTGTACCTGTACTAGCGATGCACTTTTGATTCGTTCGTGAAGAGACAGGACGATACCAGGAGTCCGAATGAGCGTGAGGACTACGAAGAGCACGGAAACACAGTGGGAGGTATGTCGGAGAAATGTATGTACTGCAGGAGGAAGAGGGGGCGTGTATAGGTAGCTCACTGTTGTGCGAAAGCGTCAGCAATGTGAAGAAAGAAAGAAAGACGACGTACGAGGAAGTAGTCCGGGACGCGTCTAGACACGAGTGGCTCGCCTGCGCGAGGGGCCGGGTCGAATTGCAGGAACGAGTAGGATAGTTTTTCGTCGATCTCCATGATGGCCGCCTGGTTCCCGCAGCGATAGCAGTAGTTGGGCGCGCTGAAGATGGTGACGACGTTGCGGTCCTGGCTCCAGTTGTATCCTACAAGACGTCAGAAACGCGTGTCGTCTTGAAGAAGGTGGAGCGGGACGTACCCTCCATGACGAGCTGGTGGGCGCGGGCGACGAGCGTGAGGCCGTTGTTGTGGTTGAAGGCCTCGGAGATGTCCTGGCCGAAGGTGTAGCCCGCGCCGCGAGGCGATATGCCCCAGCCGCAGCGATCGTCGGGATCGGACCAGAGGAGATCGCACATGGGGCCCTCGTGCGGGACCTCCTGCACACGGTCAATGGAGCGTACATGGTCGAGGGTGTCTATCGAGGGCGAGAGGCCGCCGTGTAGGCAGAAAATCTGTAGAGGTCAGGGTTGAAGAGAGAGACGGCGGGTGGCGCACCTGGTTATCGATGAGGGCGGTGAGGGGAAGATAGTCGAAGAGGTCGGTAAAGTATCTCCAGACGTTGGCGTTGCCGTACTTGCGCAGACACTCGTCGTAGAAGCCGTAGACCTGGGTGATCTGGCGGGACTCGTGGTTGCCGCGCAGGATGCAGACGCGGTCGCGGTACCTGAGCTTGAGCGCGACGAGCAGGGTGACCGTCTCGACCGAGTAGTAGCCGCGGTCGACGTAGTCGCCCATGAAGAGATAGTTCGTGTCGGGCGAGTTGCCGCCGATGCGGAAGAGCTCGCTCAGGTCGTGCTGCGAGCGGGCCGCCATCAGCGCGCGCAGTCGCGCCCAACCAGTCGCTCAACGCACAAACTGGCCGTGTATGTCGCCACAGACGGTGACCGGGCACCGTACGGGCTGCACGTTCGACTCCTCCATCAGGATCTCGCGCGTCTGCGGGCGGCGTGAGCGGCGGTTCGGCCGGGCGGTGTCGCGTGCGCACCTTGTCGCAGAGGCGTTTTACGTCGGCCTCGGAGAGCTGCTTGCATTGCGACAGTTGCGCGATCCAGCCGTCAATCTCGAGCGGGTCAGCCATGTCTAGTTTCGCGAGAGGGAGGTAGTCTTAGGAGAGCGTCACAGATTTCAGATTCCGCGCTGCCGGACCCACAACTTTCTTGTTCCACTCCAGAAATTCCTCAGACGCCGTGCCAGCTCTCCCGCACAAGATGGTATTCCGCGGACATGTTCCGACCCTTCTCACGAACAGCCTCAGCACTTCCTAACAAATTCAGTCTCCCGGGTGCACCCTCCATGTCACTCGAAAGAGGTAAGAGTGTCAGGCCCCCTTCCCACCCCGGTTGAATGTGTCTGCTTGTGCTACAGCGCCCATCTCGCCTCTGAGTGGAACTCCACATCCTGAACTGACGGTCCTCTTTCAGGCAGAAAGTGCACGCCTTCAAACTGATAACGCGCACAGTTACGGGACCTGGCTATACGCCTGTGAAATGGGTCGTATTCTTCGCGCGCTGTACTAGACAAAGTACGTAGAACGGTCCGTGGGCACCGGCTGCTCATCATACCACTCCGGACGAATATCGATGTTCAGAGCTTTCAGTACGTTCCGTGCTGTAAGGTCTGCCATCTCCGTCCGCGACGCAGCCTCAGCGGAACCCGAATGCGGCATGATGACGACTTTATGTCTGAGCGAGTCGTCCAACACCGGATGGTCTGCTGCGATGTCTGAACGTTTTATCAGCCAGCCTGAATCATAGCACGGGATGTACTTGACAGTTTACCTGGTTCGCCTTCCAATACATCGAGCGCGACGCACGAGATTTGCTCCTTCTTCAACGCTTGGAGCAGTGCTTGCGTATCCACCACAGGCCCGCGGGAGACATTAACCAGCACAGCGTGCTTCTTCATCTTTGAAAGTACCTGCTCGTTGACAGAATGGTGCGTTTCGGGTACGAGGGATGTGAGGCACACGAGTACGTCGCTCTCGGCCGCAAGCGTCTGCAGGTCCGGTTCGTTCGACACAGTCACCCCTGGATAGATAGTCGAAACGACGTGGTGCAACCGCGGGAAGGTGTCTGCAGTGAACGAGCGCGGAGATGACGCCTTGTACAGGATCCTGCGCGGTCCGAGGGGTAGGATGCGTTCTGCGACCTTCTGCGCGATGCGTCCGAATCCGTAGAAGCCCACTGTACAGTCCTGGACGCTCCCTCCGGCAAGAGCCTACATTAACACAAACTGAGCGCCAGGCCGGGGGAAGGGCTGAGGTCGGAGGAGTGCACACGTACCAGCGGATTACTGCTCGTGTCGTTGTAGAACTGCAGCCACTTGCCATGACGCACGACGTCCAGATGTTCAGCAGACCGTCGAAGGGCCATTAACAAGAGCAGAAGCGTCGCATTCGCCACTGCATCGTCGCTCTTATACGGTGCTGCAACGCGGTCAGGGCAAAGCCAACCGTGAAGCCCATCGTGCTCACTATGCGCAACAGCGACGCCGCGCCGCTTAAGCTCGTCGACATCGATATGGTCGTACCCCACAGAGTACGTCGCGACGACCTTGAGCGTCTCCCCCGCGACGTCAAGATGTTCCTTGCCGAACCGACCGACATTCACCCAGATGATCGCAGCGCTCGCGCCGGGCAGCTGACTCTTCAACCATTCACGGCGCTCCGATACGCTGAGCTCGGGACTTGGCAGACAGATATGCTCGATGTGGCCGGCATTGTGCGCGGCGCGAAGGACGGCGGACGGGAACGAGTGAAAGATGTTCACGATCCGCGGCCGCATGGATGATTGCTGGCAGTGGATCCTGGTCAAGCGGCGTCGAAGCGCCCGCAGTCCAGTACAACATAAAAGGTGTGTGGGATTGGTAATAGCTACTGTACATTATGCATATTCCTTTCCGGGTCAGAGCAGTCCCAAAATTACGAAGCCTTGCGAACTTCGAGCAGCCAGGCCTCGCTGCTGCGCTTGTTGCTGGACAGGAGCCCACCATGCATGAGCACCCTGCCTACACTGGATCGCTCACTCGGCGCAACTGGAACATCCGTGAACGCGAACCATCCACGCGGTTCAGGACTTGCCGACGCGTCAAGCTCGATTTGACGCCAGGACAAACCCAGCGTCTCTGCGTCGGTCTACGAAACACTAATAAGTAGGTTCTGACGGACATTCGACAGACTAAGACGCACGTCTTTGCTCTGAAAGAGTCCCCAGACATCCTCCCAGAACGCTCCGGCCCCTTCATGTCCAAGCGAACTCGGATCGCGCTCGCCCAAGAACATAACAGCGACGAGAGTTTCGTTGTCCCCGACGATCTGAAGAGGCGTGAATCCGTGCACGCTCCGTGCACCAGGAGCGCCGTCAGGCGCAGCCGGTTTCACCGTTCTCCACGAGTTAGTGGAAGGGAGGTAGACGTCGAGGTCGTTGTCCGCGCCGATTTCGTAGCCTGCGAATCCGCCCCAGCGTAGAAGCGCGTCCTGCTCAGCGCCGTCGACCTGGACCTTCGTAGCTGCCAAGACCGTCCCGCCGCGAGGAGCACCAGGAGCGTCGGCTGCACGAGCCCATGTACGCGTCGTAACGTTGAGAGAGTACAAGTCGCCGAGACGGCCAGAGACCGGACATCCAGCGTGGATGTACAGATTGTCCTTCATGTTGCGCGCGTGCGTCAGATAATACGGTTTTGTCAAGTCTTGAAGGCACTATATCACGTACGCCTAGGACGGCCCCACAGTGATAGCTGCGTCCCAGCGGCGCGTCGCCCTTCGCGCTGACGCGCTCCCATTGCGCCTGTGCATCGGCAAAGCGGACGAAGTACGGCCCGGCATCGTCGCCCTCAAGAGGAGCCATATCCTTCCCACCGCGGCCGCCCCACAGCCAGAACGAACTCTCAGCAGTCGGGTCGGGAAGTAAGACCGCCCCCACACGCGGGATGGGGACTGTGCCTGTAGATTCCAGCTCAAGCGGTTTGCCGGGCAGCAATGGAAGCGCATGCGCCGCCGCTGGAACCGGTTTGCGCGGCTCGAGCTCGCCGCCGAAGACCAAAGCGTGCGAGGGCGCGAGGACTCCGAGAGAGTGCGACGAACGAGCAGGCCAGTCCGAGGAGATTAGTGAGAATTTCGCCGTGTAGGAAGTCGCCATGGGACAAGGTGCGCAACATGCCGATCTGATAAGATTAATATCGTGCCCCTTGGCATTTGACGCTCTTGTGGATGGCTGCACGGTTCAAACTCGTGTTCTTTTGCCCACGCGCAAACACACAGACGATATTGAAGAGTCTGTTCGATACTTTCCCGGCTCGTGTGGGCCGTATAGGTCTGTACGAAGGATGCGCCTTCGTCACACCAGGCGTTGGCCAATTCAGACCTTTGCCGTGAGTTTTACGCCATACGTGACTATATACGGGTTTACTCACTACATCACTATTGATACAGTGGAGCAAATCCTACGATAGGCAGTGTTGGTGAAGTCGAGTTCGTAGAGGAGGACAAGGTGGAAGTCCTGGTGGCGCCAGCTGCCGTCGGAGAAGGTGTGAAGACAGTAATCGACAAGCTCAAGACGGTGCGTTTACTAGCATGCTCTGCTGTACTCATCTCGTGGAACTATTTGAATGTTTGCCTCAGGTACATCCGTACGAGGAGGTTGCGTTCGATGTATATAAGCTCGAAGACGTATGACCTCCCCCGGTGCTCCGATTGACATTTATCACATCGACTCTCACACAATGTCTGCCACGTGTGACGGACACGACTTCGTTACAATGCCTCGGAGTGGGGAATGAAATGGTGCGAAGCGACGGCCAGGAGACGGTCCTCAGGCCGTAGAAGTCGGCCGAGCTGCCATTTCCGAGCAGTTTACATATCCAAAACCATGAGCACGACATCGAATGCGCATTGCATAACCACTTGCGGCAGTTGGCTGATAGCCAGACACTGGAGTAGACGTGCTGTAGCCAGTAGACCCACCCTCGTGCGAGCTGGGGCGTAAAAAAAAAACACGAAAGCTCGCCCACGCGGAGAATCGACTAGAAGTGCGAGAGCCTTCCAGATGTATGTGGCTTGCTCAGCCAAAGACGTTTTGAGATTTGTGAGGCCAAGTTCCATCCGCGGACTTCAAAGTCCTACAACGGCTCTTGTCCCTGTCCCTGTTCGTCGACCCCGCCTGAAGCGCGTTCTTGAAGTATGTGGCGCCCAGCAACCCGCGCGATATCTGGCACGAACGATGTCCCATTGGGCAACCGTCGTCGCTTTGGACCAGTGGTGCCCGAGGATTCGACCCCGGTCCAGCTTGCGCAACCCTCGCCGTCCGCATTCCCGCGCCGCGACTCGTACTACGAAGAAAAGCGCGGGCGGGACGACACCCCCGTCAACATTGGGAGCAGCGGCTCTGGGACGCCTGCGAGTGCGTCGAATCGTTCTCGGCCTGCCACGCGGTTTGACTCACACCACCCAGCGCCGTCCGACGCACCGCGCAAGAAGCGCAGCCGTTGGGGCGATGCCACGGCCGAAATCCCTGGCCTGCCCACCGCGATCAATGCAGAGGGCGTCTCCCAGGCCCAGCTCGACAACTATGCCATCCAGCTTCGTCTTGAGGAAATCAACCGCAAACTTCGCTTGAACAACTTCGTCCCGCCCGACAACGAGAGGTGCGCACGCGGTCTCGGAATGTCTTGTGCTTGTGCTGACGCTGCCCCAGATCCCCGTCGCCGCCGCCAACGTACGATGCTCACGGTCGCAGAACCAACACGCGCGAGGTCCGGTACCGCAAGAAGCTCGAGGATGAGCGCATCCGGCTCGTCGACAAGGCTCTCAAGGCTGACCCCAACTTCCGTCCGCCCGTCGAGTACCACCAGCAGAAGCGGTCCAGTCGTCCGCAGGACAAGGTCTACATCCCTGTAAAGGAGTTTCCGGAGATCAACTTCTTCGGGCTGCTCGTCGGTCCCCGCGGCAACAGTTTGAAGAAGATGGAGCGCGAGAGCGGCGCAAAGATCAGCATTCGCGGCAAGGGCAGCGTCAAAGAGGGCAAGGGTCGGCCCGACCATTTCGCGGACGACGCGGAGGAGGACTTGCATTGTCTCGTCATGGGTGACACGGACGAGCAAGTCGGCCACTGCGTCCGCCTCATCAACAAGGTCATCGAGACTGTAAGGAGGTTTGTTCTCTTTATCCTATTGCACCCATTCACCCTCTTTAGGCTGCTTCGACGCCCGAAGGCCAGAACGACCACAAGCGCAACCAGCTCCGCGAACTCGCCGCGCTCAACGGCACGCTGCGCGACGACGAGAACCAGGTCTGCCAGAACTGCGGCGGGCTCGGACATCGCAAGTACGACTGCCCGGAGCAGAAGAACTTCACGGCCAACATCATCTGCCGCATCTGCGGGAGCGCAGGCCACATGGCGCGCGACTGCACGACGCGCCGCGACCCCAACGGTATGCCGCCCAGCATGGGAATGGGGATGCCTGGTCCCCCCGGCATGGGCGTTGGTCCTGCTGCGCCGGTGGGCGACAAGCGCTTCGACTCGGAGTACGCGAGCCTCATGGCCGAGCTCGGCGAGAGCGGCGGAGGTGGTGGGGGCGGTGGTCCTGGTCTCGGCGACGCGGGCAAGATTGGCTGGACCGGCTCTGGCGGCGACATTACTGGCGGAGGGTCCAACATCCCGCCGTGGCGTCGTCCAGAGGTGTGGCAGCCACCCCAGCCCGTCAACGCGGGTGGCTACCGCCCGCCGCAGCCTTATGGCGGTGGTCCTCCTGGCTCCTACGCGCCCGATGGATACACCGGTCAAGGTTGGGGTGGAGGCGGCGGCGGCGGTGCTCCTGGCGCTGCTTCTGGCGGATACGGCGCTGCAGGCTACGGCGGTGGCGCTGCCGATCCATATGCTCAGTACTACCAGCAACAGGGATATCCGCAACAGTGAAAGCCCTGCAACATCCATCTTGCTTAGCTTCAACCCGAATTTCCTAGTAGCTCTCGAAACGACAACGAAACCGACGACATCTGCAAAATTTTTCTTTCCCGAAACACCATGGGCGGCGCGATGCCGACCACGTCTTGCGACACCTCTTCTCTTTCTCCTTTTCATTTCGACTGGGCGACGCGGCGGCTCCGACATACTGACGCCTGACCCGCCTCTGTTTTTCATTCCCTTCACGCGCGCATGCGTGCGCGTTGTTGACCTGATTAACTAGCCGTTTGTAGCCCCTCCTTACAACCTCCTCTCCACTCCACTGTGCTGCGATCCCGAGACTCAGAAAAGCTCCTGTAAAACGTTTGGCAGACGGTAAAGCACTGACTGACCGACTGACCGAGATGAAGTAGCCAGCCAACTTACTGCTGGTAAACCAAGCCCTTGAGCGTGCAAAGTGACTGACTGACTGACTGACGACTGACCGAATACTGACTGGTGCAAGTGGACTGAACTGATCCTGATCTCGTCAGATGCGCTGCCGCTCATTGCACCAGGCATTGTGGCTGTACCGTGACACTTCCCTTCTCGGGCGGACCTTTTGCTTGCGTATGCGCTGGTACGTACATGCGGAATGTACGCGAGGGGACCTGTAAAAGGTCTGTGCTGTCTGTCAGTGCGGGCGTCGGTGCGAGTCGCTGAGGTACTGCTCTGCAGGTTATACTCGTCTTTCTTTTCCGTCTGCGTAAGTAGAAGGTCAGATGAAATACTTTAATATTATGAGCTTGGGTTACGGTTCATGGGCCTGAGCTCTCGCGTGAGAATTCGGCCGAACTCTGCCGAGGCGGGGAAATGAGTCAAAGGAGTCGCTGTCATTGGCGCCTGGATTGGCGGCGCGTCATAAAAACTCCTGGCTCTTGCCTTTCTGCTCTCGTGAAAACTCTCTGAGTGTGCTCATCGCCGACCATGTGCCACCACGAAAACACCAACGGCGCGTCGAGCTCGACGCCGAACAAGTCCGAGATGGTCCAGGTCAACGGCGTCAACGGCCACACCAACGGCAACGGCAAGCCCGCGCCGTCCCAGGCCCAGCAGCGCAACCCATATGCGCCCCGCTACGCCGACTTCCTGAGCAACATATCCAACTTCAGCATCATAGAGAGCACACTCAGAGGTCCGTGCTCGCTGTTTCCGTGTGGCGCAAGGGTCGTGCTCATCGTCCGGCGCAGAGGGCGAGCAGTTCGCCAACGCTTTCTTCGACACCAAGACCAAGATCGCGATCGCCAAGGCGCTGGATGCGTTCGGCGTCGAGTACATCGAGCTCACCTCGCCCGCCGCCAGCGAACAGTCGCGCGCGGACTGCGAGGCCATCTGCAAGCTCGGGCTTCGCGCCAAAATCCTCACCCACATTCGCTGCCACATGGACGATGCCCGGATCGCGGTCGAGACTGGCGTGGACGGCGTGGACGTCGTCATCGGCACCTCGTCGTTCTTGCGCGAGTTCAGCCACGGCAAGGATATGGCGTACATCACCAAGACCGCGATCGAGGTCATCAACTTTGTCAAGAGCAAGGGCATCGAGGTCCGTTTCTCGTCAGAGGACTCGTTCCGCAGCGACCTCGTCGACTTGCTCTCCATCTACCAAACCGTCGACAAGATCGGCGTCAACCGCGTCGGCGTCGCTGACACCGTCGGCTGCGCCAACCCGCGCCAGGTGTACGACCTCGTCCGTACACTCCGCGGCGTCGTCTCGTGCGACATTGAGATTCACTTGCACAACGACACCGGCATGGGTGAGCAATCCCCCCTTGTCTGTGCGTGCGTTCTGCTCACACGCGCATATCGGGCAGCCATCGCGAATGCCTACACGGCACTTGAAGCCGGTGCGACCCACATTGACACATGCGAGTGCTGCGTCTTTTCGCCACACCGCACCCGAGCTGACGCATTCTCGTTCAGCGGTTCTCGGTATCGGCGAGCGGGTAGGTATTACGCCGCTCGGAGGGCTCGTCGCGTGCCTGTACGCGGCGAACCCGGAGTACGTCAAGAGCAAGTACAACCTTGCCGCGCTGCGTGAGATTGAGAACCTTGTCGCGGAGGCCGTCGAGGTTACGGTGCCGTTCTGCAACCCGATAACGGGCTACTGTGCCTTCACGCACAAGGCCGGCATCCACGCCAAGGCGATCCTCAACAACCCGAGCACATACGAGATCCTCAAGCCTGAGGACTTTGGGCTCACGCGCTACGTGTCCATCGGCCACCGCTTGACGGGCTGGAACGCCGTTAAGTCTCGCGTAGAGCAACTGCAACTGGAACTGACTGACGATCAGGTGCGTGCGCTCTCGCTGATACACTCGTGTTTAACTGACGCCTTGTTACAGATCAAGGACGCGACGGCCAAGATTAAGGAGCTCGCGGACGTGCGCACGCAGACGATGGAGGACGTCGACACCGTGCTGCGCGTGTACCATTCGGCCGTCAAGTCCGGCCAGCTCACCGTCGGCGCGCGCGAAGTCCTCGACCAGCTCCTCGCCGAGCACCACGCCGCGAACGCGAACGGCAAGCCGCAACAAGCGCCGACACCGACGCCAGTCATGGCATGATTGTTCTCGTTCCTTGCACCAGCCCACTCATTAACTTGAGGAGGAGGCTGGTGGCAATCAAAATGTACTCTTGCAGGAGCTCTAGGCTCGTACCCACCGATGCACAATACGGACATTGCTTGACTTCGCGCACAAGATGAGCTGTATATCGTGCAAGGCTTCGAGGCCAACCACCTACAGCCCCCGGGGGTCGTCAGGGGCTTCCGCCGGCCGAACAAGATCCACTCGACGCGCTGCTCTGTGTTCTGCCTCGATCACCGACCATGAACCATTTGCATTCCTTTCACTTACTGCAGCGCGCGTGGAAGTCAGTTTTGGCTCTGCACGGCCTCCTTTTCGCTATGAGCGGTCTGTGCGGTTTCCTTGAGTGACAATCTATGACTCGCGATGCGACGATGAGAGGGAGGAGCCCATGACGGTACGCGCATCGTTGTATGCGTATAGCTCCTATCTGAAACGTCTACAGCCCGCTGCGTTGCGCACGTCTGAGTTCCCTGCAAGCCGTGGGTTACGCACGCGACCAGAATGGTGGCGCATTGATAAGAACGGAGAGCTCCGCGCTGCGTGGACGTCCGAAGCGTTTGAATCAGAGGGTCTCTACCGCGCACACAGGTTTGCAAACCGGACGCAATCCCCAGCGTTTAGTCGCACATAGTATCTCGGCACTCGCTGTCCGCGATCCGTGACATGTAATGGGGAGAAGCAACGCACCAAGAGAGTCGAAGATTCTTCCTGACTTACTTACTTCCCACTCTAGCGAGGGACTCTGTCCGCCTGCATATCTCTCTCACTCTCAGTCCCCTTCCGTGTCGGGTACTGCCGCCTTGAATTGACTGAGCAGCATGTGAAAGGTTACTTACCACTCCGGAAGTTTCCGACGTGTAAAACACGTTTACTTTTCGGTCAAGTGTGGAAACGTACAAGTAGCTAAGTTAGTCATGTAGATTATTTACGACTCCCATCCGTGAGGGATAAGTAGCTCAAACAGCGTTCCCTCAGGCTCGGTGACGACACCAACTCCTCGAACAATAGTACCGACGATGTCGAAACTCCATCTGCATGCAGCAAACAACGTGTACAAACTGCGAAGGCACAGGTATGCGATTACAACTTCATGATCTTGTCATATTTTACGGCAGTTCTACACACCGAAGATCAATCGCA
This sequence comes from Exidia glandulosa HHB12029, assembly GCA_001632375.1. Lineage (NCBI taxonomy): Eukaryota > Fungi > Basidiomycota > Agaricomycetes > Auriculariales > Exidiaceae > Exidia > Exidia glandulosa. The sequence goes on from KV425930.1 coordinate 127,384, forward strand.
CCAGTTATCACCTTCCCGCCCACTCGTCGCGCATCTCCTTAACCACGTCTTCGGCAATCCTGTTGCGCGCATTAGAACTCCTGGAGACTGGTTCTACGATAAACGCACTGTAGCTGTTTGACGCGCCATAGCGGGATAGCTCGCGGTTCAGCGTCAAGCCGGAGAGCAGACGGGTATGGCTTCCACTGTTCGTCGCCTACAAAGCTTAATGAATGGATCAAGCGAAGGAAGATAAGACCGGAATACCTGGATGCCCGTGCGCAACAAAGCTTATCCACCGGTCCTGCACCACGTACCCGACCCCACACTCGTCTGGTCTGAAGAGCGCACAGAGTTCCTCCCCGTGAGTCACTTTCAGGTACAATGCATATATCAGCACAATGTTATGAATAATCATTATCTGCACCCCTCACCTGGTGCTTGGTTCCTCGAATGCGCGTAAAGGTAGTAGTAGGCGCCTAAGGCGCGCGCCGTCGCTCGCATTGGCGCCTGGAAGATAATATCTCCAATAATTTGAGCTGCACGCGCTCGAGGCGACTCGTCGTGGGCGTCCCACAGCCTCAGCGCCCGTGTCGATGAGTTGAGGCTGCGAATGAGGAGGGATAACGCTGCCGCTTCATTCCGGACCTCGTCCGTGAGCATGTCGTACCCTACAACGGCGGTCAAACGTTCAGCAACACAACGGCGAGGAGCAAAACGACCATCACACCTTCATCAAGGTTGACCCCAACCAGCGCGTTCTTTCCATTCATATTCGTCTTCAATCTCGTCTCCCACCCGTCCACGAGGGAATCCGCGTTCGGCATCCACGGATACTTCCCATACACGCCGACGTCCACCAGGTCTTCGGCGCCTGTGGCGTTTGGATTAGACACGAGATCGTTGGCAGCCATCATGACGTCCATGTACGCCTCGAGCAGACTGTGCGAGTTTTCGACCTTCCTCAGGCATTCTAGCGCATCGGTCGGCTTGCAGCCTGCGGCAGAGGCAAAGCGCCGGAAGTACGGCTCGCGTATAGACGGCTGGTAGAATGGGAAGCTAGGGCAAAACGGTCAGGAGATTGATAAGTTGCAGAAGGACAGCGTACGAATCGATTGCACCGCTCTGTGCGATGACACCCCTCCACCAGACATCCTCAGGCGTGGTGGCGCGTGCGACATGGTGCCAGATGCTCATCGCTCCAGAACTCTGGCCAACCAGCGTCGTTCGATTCGCGTCGCCGCAGAAAGCATGTACGTTCTCCTTTATCCACTTAAGGGCAATAGCTTGGTCGTCGAGAGCAAGGTCATGTGGTCGCGACCATGCTCCGAGTCGGTAGTCCATCGACACGAAAACAATGGGTGTGGCCTGCAACCAAGTCATGAGCGGGATACGACGTTATAAATCGACGGTTACAGCTTACAAGTTGTATGGACCTGCGCACGATAGTAGTGCCATCGTACATCTTCGGTGCGCCAGCTGCAGTGATATAGCGTCAATACTTCGCCAACGGTCCGACACGCACAAAACGCACATTGAAATCCGCTGCCGTATATCCACACTAGCACAGGAAGCGTCTGACCGACTGGGGCTTGTGACGGCCGAATGACATTCAGCGACAGACAGTCTTCAGATAACTCCTCGAGCGGCCGCTTCGCAGTCTACAATGCCAAAGGGTCAGAGAGAGGTCGAGACCATGTTTTTTTTTTTGACGTACAGGACGCTGCATGCACATATTTCCCCATCTTTTCGCGTCGACAGTAAGTTCACGTATGTCGACATACGGCACTGCAGGCGCGAAACGACGCGGCGTGGCGTAACGCATCCCGCCGAAGAACTGGACGCCATTGTCCTCGCGTCCTTGATGGACCACGCTGCCGATGCGTACTCGCGCCAGGGCATAGTCAGAGCCTGCGTCTGCTGCCGTATATCGTGTAATCCAGAGGCCAGGACGGCTGTCGCGGTAGAGATATGCCGTCGAGAGCAGAACGATGCTGAAGGCCACCACAGCACCCACAATTATATAACGAGGGCGTGCTTCGGTTCGTGCATTCAGATGCCTAGAAAGCATGTGGCGCAGATAGAGGAACGCGGCTCAGCGTGTACAGCTGGGGCCAGCCTGTGGCCGAAATGGTTTCCGGACCCTGGCTGCGCGTGGCCGTCGCTTACGTCGCCCAAGGTCTGCCGGGGCTGCGCCGACAAGGTCGAAGGCTCGAAGCTGCGCCGCGGCACGCAAAGATTTTCGACTTCCATGATGATCGACGGTCAGGAGACGGAGGCTGTGCGGTGCCGGAATTCGCCGGATTTGCTTGAGTCCTGACGATCCTCCCCACCTCACTCGACATGGTCATACGTCGAGCCCGCACGGGCAAGGTTCTCATTACCTTACGTTGTGAATTCCTCAGAAATCAGTAAATCGTGCCATCGGAGCTTTCCGGCGTGTGAGCCCGCGTGGGAACGGAGGATCTCAAGACCAAGCAGGGGAAACTGGTAAAGCGACTAGCAGCCCATATCTTATGACTAGGAAGTACTGATGAATGTGCAACCGTAACAATGGTCTCAGAACAAGGTCCACTCCTCGACCACAGGTTAGGCCGCGGCAACGCAGTAGCTCTCTCCTACGACCGCTCCGTTCTCGAGATCGCGGTCCGCATTGAGTGCATGGAACTATCAAGACCGCTGTCAGTACGGCACTATGTCTTACGGACAGTCACAGCAGGCGTACCTCGTCGATAGTGATGCCAGCCTCGGTGGCGTCGACTTTGCAGAGCGGAGAGATCGCAACAGCCCAGGCGCCGCAAGCAGGTGCAGCAGGACGGGCGGCGACAGACGCAATGGTGAGAGCGATGACGGCGAAGAACTTCATGGCTGAGGAGGCGCTGGGAAGAGGAAAAAGCATGTTCTTGGTCGTTTTGTACTCCTCTTTACAGTTGCCGACAGGAGAGGAATTTCTTGCGTAAGCTGTTACAGTACATCAGACACATTTGAGAATTGCGGCGCAGTGATTGATGGCGCTTCTTTTTTTGGTTGCCGACGCGTAACTGATGTATTCAGTGTGCCTTGTACTCATGCGGCCGCCGCGGCCGCCACTGTCGCCGCTGTTCTAAGCCTCTTTACGACATCTCCTCTGTTACTCTACTCTCAGACCTCGCCTTTCATGTATCGCCGTGCTAGAAATCATTAGACCGTAGGGCATAACGTCTACCACACATGTCTTTGCTCGAGCAGGGCAGTAATCCCGGTTCTTCCTTTCGCGCACGCCACCGCCGCTCTTGTTCGGTCTTCTACGTCGCGTCCTCCGTCCTCCTCAGCTTAATCATTACGAGCTTTGCTGTACAGCTTCACCCAGAGAGCCTACCGCGCCTACGTCTGTGGGTAGCAGACGCACCCTCTGTCAAGGCGTCCCACGCTACAGTCAGAGTCAGTCGCACGACGTACTACGGACTCGATGACGGAGATATCGAATTCTTTGGCGGTATCCCTTACGCGATGCCTCCAACTGGAGCACTACGGTTTGCGTTACCACAGCCATACGTTGAGCCGGCGGACGAGCGGGTTATCGATGCAAGCCAGTGGCGCAAGATGTGCATGCAACGTCCAGTACGCGTCTTTCGCTGTTTTTCGCGTTCATCTTCACTCATGAGCACCTTTGTGTAGACGCCCAAGCGGCACGTCAGCGACATGTCCGAAGACTGCTTAGCCATAAACGTCTTCCGTCCTGCAGAACGGCCGGCCAATGTACTTCTGCCCGTCGTCGTCTGGATATACGGGAGCGGGTTTCAATGTGAGTATCGCGACGTCTGAGCTTCATATCATGGCACTTGCTGAATCGACAAAGCTGGTTCGCCGCAGCCGTACAACGGGAGCGCCATCGTCCGACGGTCCATCGAGCTCGTGCGTGCAAATGCTATTCGTCCGCTCGTGGTGAAGCTCACTTCACGTAGGGAACACCGATAATCTTCATGTCTATGTCACATCGCCTTGGCGCATGGTCGCAGCCGGACAACCTCGCAATCGAAGATCAAGCGCTCGCGCTGCAGTGGATGAAGGAGAAAGTGGGAGCCTTTGGCGGTGACAGCGATCGGACGACACTGGCGGGACAGAGTGCGGGTGCACTCAGCATCTGGCACCATACCGCTAGAGCGAAGACGAGCGCTGATGTCTGGTGGCGTGGCGTTGCAGCCGTGAGCGGCGCTATCGACTCGTCAGTAAGCATTTCTTCCACTACTCTCCCGCAAATCTAGGACTGCTTAGTCTCTGACGATCGCCATAGATATCCTCTGTACCAGCCTGAAGTACGTGCGGCATACTTTGACTACTTCGCAGCAGCCGCAGGCTGCCCGTACGAAGAGGGCCGCGAGCGCACGTTAACTTGTCTCCGGGCCATCGAGGATCCGCATGTACTTGTCGATGCTCACGTGAGTATCATGGCGGCGGCTTTTGGTGAAGAGGCGGCGTTGTCAGCGAACGTGACTGTGCGTCTGCCAGACATCGGGGCTTACGCGCAGTTCCCGTGGAAGCCGAGTGCAGACGCGATCTCGAGCGATTGGGAGCAGCGGCTACAGCAGAATTTGAAGGGGCGAAGTGTGATGATCGGTGTCGTACGCGATGAAGGTGATAAGTCCGATGGTATGTGCCCTCCTCCGAGTCTTCGCCACGAAGTCCCTCATGATTCCATTCGCAGGTACTCTCATAGTTCCCGAGAGCCTCAAGGACGACTCGAACGATGCGATGCTCTCTATGCTCTCTCACACGTTCAACTCTTCCTCCCGCGCTCAACGCCTGTGGGCACTACATGACGGTCCTCCGCGTGAGCGCGCCGCGAAGATTATAGGCGATGTTTGGTTCCAGGCGCCCATGCGAAGGTTGGCGCGGGAGTTGAAGGCATGGTACTTTCTATTCGACCAGGTGATAATACCTGGGCATCCAGGTGCGCCGCTCAGCCTCAAGTGCGGATTGATGCTGAGTTCCTTCAGTTCGTCACGGAGCCGAGTTGAACGCGCTTTTTTATCCGGATGTGGGTGGGGTTGAATTCGAATTCCTGGATCGGTGGATCAGCTTCATCGTGCGCGGTCATCCTGGTACTATATCACCCGCTGCCGTGTCTCATCGAGATCTGACTTCGTGTCTAGGAGACGAGCAGTGGACGCCCTATCCATCCGCCCTGCGAGTAACATCTCACCCCGAAAGGATCCCGCTGTGGCGAGGGGAACAGATTCAGTGAGATTCATTCCTGTGTCTCCTATTCTCGAGCTCATAAACCGTTTAGTATTGCCGAGGAGGTATCGCTCGAGATTCGTGCAGAGTGCGCTTTACCGCCAGAGAGTCAGACGCCTCGAGTACTATAGTCGATAAAAATAATCAAACGCTGTCTCATACAGGCCCAGGCTGCTTGCGTATGGCATACCAAGGAGAGGCACGCATAGAGACCCCTATCCTGAAGCTTTTGGTGAAGCGGAAAGGGGCGCGGCAGCTTCCGGCGCGTTCCGAGAGAAGACCTGGCGTCGACGTCATGGCACCAACCCGCTCCAAAAAACTCAGACCCAGCTCTTTCCCTCTTACTCCCACGACCAACTTGACCTAATCCAACTTCTACCACACCCACCATGTACTCCATCGCTCGCCGCGCCGTCCGTCCAGCCGTCGCCCAGTCGTCGCGCCTCGCCAACGGGCTCAGATTCGCCAGGTACGTGGGCCAAGGCGCTCTGGCGCGTGTTGACTGAGCGTGCGCCGCGTTGTTGATGCACCAGCTCTAGGTGAATCTAATTCCTTTCGCGTCTTTCTCGGTGCGCTGTACTCAACGGTCTATGTCTCAGCACGATGCACAACAACGACCCAGAGGTGTGTTGAAGCTTCGCAGATATATTATGGCTTTACTGAGAGCTTTTTTTCCAGGTTCTGGAGCGCGAGAAGCGCAGGAACCTGTCCGACACGCAGCACGAAACCTCGACGCCGCACAAGACCCATGCGCCAGGCTGGAACGAGGCGCTCGCATCTGAGTCTGAAGCGCACATCAAGGTTAGCGCAGTCGAATCCTCCTCTACAAGCAGGCTGCTCATGACTATATCCTTGCTATACAGGCCGACCAGTCTGGTGCTCCTGTCGAGGAGCTCGTGAAGACCACCGTCGAGTATGTCAAGCGCCGCCACCCGAAGGACGGCCTCGACCAGTCCTACTCGCTCAAGGACGAGATCGAAGGCCCCCTTTCCAAGGCCAAGGAGTCGATGACAGGCTCTGAGGAGGCTGTAAGCACTTTCACCGAATTTTCGACCCAAACTCATGTCGATGTTATACAGGTGAAGGCCGACAGGTCGACGTGAAGACCATGCAATAACGTGCATCAGCCAGCCTCGTCTCGAACCCTGCATTGATCAATAATCAACTTCTCGTTCCGCGCAATGTTCCACGTTACGGACCTCGACGCTTACCTGTACCAACAACCAAAGCGAAAATGCAATCTTTTATGCTTCAAAAGCGTATCCCTCAAGGTTGCCAGAACCGATGAACACAATCCCCGCGCATCTGTAGAAATATGCTCAGGGTCGTTCGAGGTCTCACGCGACCTCATGATACGATGGTCTTGGACAGACCTGCACAACAGCGGAACGCTCCGTGAACCGAAATGGTGCTCAGCAGAAAGTGTAAGCTTCAAGCCTCCACCCATAAAATCTTCAAAAAAAGTTTTACCGAACATGGCTCGTGGAAGAACTGTTGCGTCGTTCCAGGAGATTACCTACTATACACGCTCGTAAGATGTCGTCTCATACAGGCACAGCGCTCGATGTCACGTTCTCTCGCCTCTCATCTTCTACCTTTTTCTCACTATCACTCACGCTGCTGCGATCCTTGTCATCAGCCGCGGGTACACCTCCCTCCGCATCGATGAGAGCCGCAGCTCTGGCAGTCGCTCGCTTGCGGGCGATTATCATGCCGCTGGAGTATACCACGACGACCATGTCTGTAGTAGTCACGAGTCAGACTCGGACTTGTACCGTGAGGACGGATTTCAACTTACATCCAATGAAGGGAATGATGTACGACCGGACAGAGTTGATGCTGTCTGCAACGGCGCCTTGTGCAGGAGGGAACTGTGAGTGATCAGTATAAATGACGCTATGCCTGAGGGGAACACGCACTGCAGCTCCACCGCCTACGCCCATCACGAGCAAGCTGCTCCCGCGCTTCGTCCACTTTCCGAGATTGGAGGTCTGAGCGTTTATCCATAAGCTCACGCCGTGCGAGCTCCAGATGGCGTATGGCATACCCCCAAGCAGAATATGATCGGGAACTGCGAACTCTCAAAGAAACTGGACAGGTGTCAACTGCGAAAGCCGTTGCCAATAAGTGATACACACAATACGATGAAGCTGTGTGCGATCTATCAGTATTCATGCGGCAAGTCATGAATATGGACGTACAGGGACGCTAAGCCAGCCCTGCCACCTGTCAACGCCGCGACCAGCTGTATTGAACCTACTGTGAGAGGGATAGCATCACACAAGAGGCGTACTCACGGAAAATATTGCGGTCATGCCACCCCAAATCAACAGTTGAAGGGCGGGCTCCATGTATTGCAGTAAAGGCGTAGAGACAAATCTGCGCAGTCGGTAAGCTTCAGCGATGACTGCGGAGTCTTCTGGCTTACCTTCCAAGCATGAAAGTAATTTGCATGTACGAGAACATGTTCGACGCCTCGGAAGAGGTGAACCTGGTCTTCAGGTACGGATCTGCGGGGCGATGAGCGCGTCTCTGAAGGAAGGCGCGTAACTCTTTACCTTCTGTAATGTAGAAGAGCACAAAGCTCGCCAAGGCAACCTGAGCGCCAACGTAACAGAATTGCGTGAACGCGCCGAAGAGGGTGCTGCACGACGCGGTATTAGTGGTCCGCGAGTTATGCGACGCGGGATGTTGAACGTCAACGCACTGCCACTGCTTCCACAATGGCTTGACTTCTGCACCAGTCGCCTCGAGATTCTCTGCAAGTGAATTGGCTCGGTGTCAATCGTACAAAGGAGGTGCCCGAACCTTGTAGCTGCGCCTCTGTGATCTCGGGGAGCTTGCAGAAGAAGAACAGGACGATGAGGCAGATGCCTAGGAGACCGACACCGAGGTAGACATATTGAACCGTGTGGAGGTTGTTCTGGTTCTCGCCGTGGAAAAAGGCGCGGGACGCAATTAGAGGCCCCTGTGGGAAGGATCGCGGGATCAATTGTCGTAACAGGCAAAGCACTGGCTGGACCGCACCGTGAATGCCGCGACGGCTTGGAACGCCTACAAATGTGTTAGACAATGGGGGGGAACCCCCAACATCCGTACGCGCCTGTGCGAACGTGAGACGCATCGCCGCTTGGTGTGGAGGCCCAAGCACGGAGATATAGCTGTTAGGATCCCTGAGCTCCAAGCGCTGTGGCTGCAATGAGGGAATTCTCACGAGTTGGCCGCGACCTCCAGCGATCTTCGAGGACTCTGTTAGCCAGAGTTATTCGTGTCTGACTCCACGGACGTACACAAGTCCAGCGCCGATGACGACAGTGCTAAGCACAAAGCCGTAATACTTCTTCGTTACCGCAGACGGCCAGAACATGAACGCGCCGAGGGCGTAGAGGCTCAGCCCGACGTAAATGAGCCTCTTGTAGCCGAACCGAGACGAGAACTGGCCGGCGGGAATGGCAAAAACAAAATATGCGCCGAAATAAGCCACTTGCATGAGGGTCGTCTGGGTATGCGAGATATTGAAGATGCTCTGCAGACGCAGTAAGTACGAGGAAATGCGGGAAGGGCGGAGCTACCGACCTGGAAGTGCTTGTTGAGAACGTCCAGGAGACCATATGCAAAGCCCCATGCTGTGGAAATGAAGTGTTCAGCCGCGCACGATATCACTGTGCCGAGCAACGACATACTAAAGAACAGTGACGTGACGAGCTACGACCGTAAATGCGTCAGTCACATTTCTCGCTCGCGACGGTATACGCACCGCAAACGCGTAATAGCGGGCACGGTTCGACTCGATCGGGCTGGCAGGCTGCACCTGCATAGCCTCGGGCTTGACCTTTCGGCCTCCATAACCTGAGGGTGCAACGATAGCTTCAAGTCCGCCCATGATGGTCAAGAGTGAGAGACCAACGCAGCGTCACACACCCAGATTGCGCGTGGATCCTTCCACGCTCTCTCCCCCAACGGCATCTGACGTCCGACGGTCCGGTGGGAGAAACGAAGACGCGCAAAACACGGGTCATGTGGGGGGAATGTGCTTCTCCCGAACTCGACGCGTTCGCTTGTCAGATGTCCGGGCTTCGCTGCGGGGACTGAGATTCACACCTCGGCGCATAGTGGGCGTCTGCGCTCGCTCGACGGCGCTCCGCTTCGGGTTTCATGGTGAAGAAGAGATGCGGCGGTGCAAGTGCACCTCGGATGCATATTTTGTGGGGAAGCGAAATCCCACGTGCCAAGTCAACGTCGATCGGTGGCGGTGCCACAGCTGAGGGGCACCTCCTATACGATGACGGCATTAGACAGGCGATATGCCGAATCGCATGATGGATCTCGGCGACGACGCGCTCGTCGTCCAGGGGGATGCGTGCAATTGTGATGCGATTCGCTGCGCCGAGAACTACCGAGGCAGATGAGCACTAAGTCTGGAAAATGAGGGTGCATGCAGTGCGGGTATCCTGCAACTCCAGAGTCCAGAGGCTCGTCGCCTTGAGTGGCCGCATCGAGAGAGTCTCCCTGGCAAGCTCCCGTCACAGAGTTGGCGATGTCTTCTTCCTCAAGAGCTATTTCTGCAGCGCGTCGATGACCTCCACAGCCAGTCACGAATAGCAGGGTCAATATACCCGCTCTACTACTACGCACCCGTTCACAGGAAGGTCTCTCGATCAGTAACATGGTAAGCTGCACACAGGGTCTCCACGCACTCTCCACGAGTTTTAAGGAGACGCGCCGAGTGTCCCGCGGCATCACGAAAAGAGAAACTCCGGCTATTGAGTTGCGTCTTCTCGAAGGACGAGCAAACAACATGGATGTCACTCAGGGTAGCGCAGCCCAGGAAAGGCAAAGCGCAGCTTACTGAGACTCCACTCTGTCGCCATCGTATGTGACTAAGGGTTCCATGGCCAAAGTCGAGACTGCGGGTTACTTATTACGGGTGATCGTACAGCGACATCCCTTCGGAAGCCCTAGAGAGATACATGCATAGACAAGATTACACTCCATCGAGTACAAGGGGACATACAGATTAATTCAAGCTTGTGCGAGAGTCGCGGAACCGCAGATCGTTCATTATAATGAATTGAGAAAACACCATGGATGTGAGGGGGATAGGCAATGGTCGTCGACGTCCAATCACGCGCGCGACGACTGTAACGCGGTTCCCTGTAGTGCCGAGTGAGTTGCTGAAGGGAATTTTAGAGCCACAAAAGGCGAACCTGAGGGACTGAGACTGTGCGGCCGTCTTTCGTGCGCATCGCAGTCGACGAAGGCTCGGACGCCGACGTGGCGGCTCCAGGCGCGGCGTGTATCGGTGCATATTGCATCGAGCGCCACAACCAGGCGTCCGCGAACTGCGTGGACGATGTGGCAGAAGAAGAGGGCGCGACGTTGGTAGACATAGATGAGGCGGAGGAGGTGGCGGTAAGTGATGAAAGGACTTTGGGAAATGAAAGGGCTCCGGCCGCGCATGCGGGGGTATAAATACGCACGCGGGCGCGGGTCCGGCGCACTGCGCGGACGGGAATTGCTTTGCGTTTGTCCTGGCACTGCTGCACAGGCGGCCCCCGCTTGCCGATGGCAGCGGAGCGCCAGCGCACGGCGACAGTCCTCTACGGTACACCATCATTTGCTTGGCCACGCGCGGCCTCAGAATCTCCAGAACTGAACGAAAGACTGCGCTCGAGAAACCCGGAGATTGATTTGGAGCTCTTCAGTGGGCGATACGGGCCCTCCAGCGCCTCGCACAGGCCCAAAAAGGCCACTCCGGACGTCTTTCGCAACTGGCATAAGCAACGACGGCGGGCTGGCGCTCACGGGAGAAGGTCGCACTGACGCTGTCCAGTCTTCCAGGCACGCTCTTCTCTTTGCGCGCGTCTTTTTCACTCGCACGGGAATTGCGCGAGACTGCCTTTCTAGGTCAATCCGACGCCGACAGGCGCTGGATGAACGCAAGCATGGGAGCCTTCCGTCGAGTTGCGTCGCACTCTTCACCTGCACAGTACCTTCTTCGCGCGGACCGCGACAGCCTTGACCTCCAGCGTGTAAAGATAGCTGCATCTTCAGCGCCAGCTGACTCGCTGCTGACGTGCTCCCCTGGCCGGCCGGCCAGAACTCGTAAAATACTGCGGCAGCGTTGAACACCGGCGAGCAAGCAGCGCTTCCCCCAGGTCGTCTCACCGCGATCGACGCATCCTCCGGGAAGCCAGGCTGAACAGATCATCCACTTCGACAATCGTCATGACTTGCATTGGATCGACATTGTCGAAGACAGGGGGCAAATCGTCTGTATACTCTATCTGTCGTGACGATGTCAAGACAGATGAAAATCGCCACGACGTGTCGACGGTCGACATCTTCACACAGCCTGCGCACACTGCAGAGCGCATTCTCTTCCGCGATGTTCGGAAAATGAATAACCGTGCTACGCACAGCACACCCTACCGCACTCAAGGACGGATAAGCGCTGCAACTCGCAAGAGCGGCAAATGCACGTAACCCTGTGGCTGGCCAGCACCTACAAGTAGAGAGTTGACATGCTTGCGCAAGTCCCTCGCGCGACGTTTCGTCTGTCTACAGAGTTGAGGCAAAAAGTGTAAAGCTGGAGTATGTACGAGTTCAAGTTCGACTCCGTCCGGCTCGGCTGTTCGCGCCTCTTTGACCCAAGCCACATTCTGGCCTACCGGCAATTGTGAGCCAACATGGGTGGCTTCGACAGCTACTGCTTTGTATGTGCTCCAACTTGCGTCTACGAACGACAATGTGACATGGGCGACCCGACAGATATGTGGCGGCCAGGCGCAGGTTGCGAGCGTGATAAACGGCCAGTTCAAGACGGATGCTAAGGACGTGCCGGTCAACAGACGACGTCCGTTTCTCTTGGACAAAGAGGACTCTGCTTTCCAGGAGGATCTGGTCACTATAGGGCCCTACGACGAGAATAACGAGGAGATAATTCGTCCCGACGAGATCTATCGAGGCGCCATGCCTGCGTTGCCTTCAGAAGTCGAGCGTTTGGAATCTATCGACCCGGATACCATTCGAATGATCGACAAATGTATTCCTGGCGGCTGTCATGATCTTGGAGGCCTGGACGGTCACGACGGTCACGGCTACACCATCAACGCAGCCGTGTATCCGTTCGGACATGCGCTCTGCTTCAGGTTGCTCGAGGCATTCACACCGCGTCTCATGCAGCCTGTTGGAAAGTTCTGGGCCACCGTGCGCGCTCTTAATGGCGTCAAGTATACCAGAATCATCAAGGGCGTCGACTACGGAGATATTGCGGGTGCACAAGAGCAGTATGTCAATCCATTCCACGGGTACGGCAGCTATGCACTTGATGAAGCACTCCCGCCATCGTTGCGCGACGCTCTGCGTCAAAATGAGGTGGACCCTTCCATTTTGCGCGACTACTGGTTGGGAACGGGCCGCATGTATACGTGGGTCAGACCAGACAAGTCCGTCGTATCGTTCTGCAATCAAGACAGACGCTTATGCTTGCTCACTGCAGGTTCCCAGTACATCAGGCCTTCTCCGACGGCTTGAAGCTCCTCGATTGTCCGGATCGCTCGTCCGCAGGATCACTTGCCCCCTTTCAAGCGCTGCCGCTTGACGTCCTGCTCGCCGTTACCCAGCACCAATCTCTCCGCGATGTGCTATCTCTTCTTGCACTGTGCACCTCGGTCAGGGCCTGCTTAACGCCTCTTATTGATACCATTGCAAGGCAGCATCTACCAGCATCGGCGTTTCCTTCAGCTTTCGAGCAGGAATGGTGGAACGAGCTTGTTCGGAAAGCTGGTGGGCAGTCCCGCGACTTTCCCTGGTTCTCCTATGCGCGACAGTGCTACCAGTCCCCGTCCATGCGTAACCGCGAGAGGATCTGGGGTATATGTAAACAGCTCGAAGAACTGGCCATCCAGCACCACGTGCTGCAATAGGACTGGGATCTTTTTCCGCGGAATGGTACGAGGCCACGAAGGGCGGTGTCGTCGCTGCCGAGAGTCTCGATGCTGGGCGAGATCGCGGTCGATACGCTGGGCGTGTAGCTAACGAGCTCCTCTGTCTCTCAGCGTCGTCGGGGTTGGCACGTAAATCTGTAGTTATCGGACTCCCAGTCCTACATAAGTATTCGTGCTTACTGTATGTATGGATAATTCGCGGTTTCTTACTATAGGATATGCCGGGCTCCTTCGCCGAAAGGATCAGCAGGGGCATGTGGGAGGTTGATCCGTACAAAGCTTAGTCATATCTCCCATGAGAATTGAGCGAGATTGGATTCAAAAACCGGACCGTACATTGGGGACGAAGCTACAACTACCATATTATATGTACTGTGAATAATGCGCGAGTAAAGATAGAATAGAGTCGAAACATTTAGCCCTGCAGGGTGCTGGACTGTGACGTTTGCACGACGCTGATGTAAGCATCCTGTCAGGATTGTCTCGTGAGACTTGCATCTTTGCCATGTGGGGTCACGCTGCATCGCTTCTGAGATCTGTTGGATATATCCACACGTCGCACCACCCGGGTCGTTAGGGCCTCTTCTTCTCTCTCCCTTTCAACTTCCACTCCTTGCCCGTCCTGCCCGTTGCACGTCATGGGTGCCAACCTGTCCCAGCTTTCCGAGCAGTCCCAGCCCGGCTCGGCGTTGCAGCTCTGCCTTGGTGCAGCCTTCCCCGCCGCGGATGTCACGTTCCCGCAGGCAATCGACTACATGTCGAAAGTCAACACGTACAACACAGCGTACACCGTATACCCCGCCGCAGTCGTCCGCCCGAACTCGACGGACGCGGTCGCGGAAGCCGTCAAGTGCGCGGTCAAGTCCGGCGTGAAGGTCCAGCCGCGCTGTGGTGGCCACAGCTTCGCGGACTACTCTATCGGCGGTGAGAGCGGCTCCGTCGTCGTCGACCTCAGCAAGCTGCAGCACTTCGAGATGGACAACACGACCTGGCACGCCAAGATCGGTGGTAAGCCGCGCGGCGAGGGACACTGGCCGGTGCTGACCCTCGTTCATTCATCTCTCAGGCGGCACGCTCCTCAAGGACGTCACGGAGCGCATGCACGCAAACGGCAAGCGCGCCATGGCACACGGAACATGCCCCCAGGCACGTTTTTCCAGTGACGCGCCCGAAAAGGAGTCTGACCGTGCAACAGGTCGGCATTGGAGGCCATGCGACCATCGGCGGTCTGGGTCCGACATCGCGACAATTCGGCGCTGCGCTTGATCACATCGTTGAGGTCGAGGTCGTGCTTGCAAATGGCACGGTCACTCGCGCGAGCGAGTCGTTCCAGCCAGACCTCTTCTTCGCCATTCGTGGAGCCGCGTCGTCTTTTGGTATCGTCACGGAATTCGTCGTTAAGACCGAGCCCGAGCCCGCGGAGACCGTCCACTACTCGTACAACTTCGTGTACGTGCATATTACACACTCGTCCCAAGAGGAGGACTTTTACTGATCCCTTTCTGACAGTTTCGGATGGAAGAACATGGCCCAGACATTCGCAACATGGCAAAAGATCATCTCGGACCCGAACCTCGACCGCAGACTCGCCAGCCAGGTCACCGTCTCCCCCATTGCCATGATCATCTCCGGCTCCTTCTTCGGTTCTCTCGCAGAGTACAAGGCGCTCGGATTCGAGGACAAGCTCAAGGGCAATGCGACCAGCTCGAAGGTCACTGTCATCGATGACTGGCTTGGCACGGTCCTCAACTGGGCGGAAGGCGAGGCACTTGCCATTGCTGGCGGCCTCGTGAGTGTTGTTGCGTAGCCGCATTCTCGCGCGAGTTGACCGTTTTCGCAGGCGGCTCCGTTCTACTCCAAGTCCCTCAACTTCCGGCCGGACACTCTGATTCCCCAAGACGGTATCGACGCTCTGTTCGAGTACTTCGAAAAGGCGGACAAGGGCACTCCCGTGCGTTATGCGTTTTTACCTTTCTCGGCACGATTTGCTCAATTTGAATGATCGGTCGGTTACCTAGATTTGGGTTGCGATTTTCGATCTCGAGGGCGGTGCGATCAACGACGTTCCTTTGGAGTCTACTGCCTACGGCCACCGCGACACTCTCGTAAGTCATGATATTTCCCATCCATACGTACAGCCCTTATCTGACACCCCATTGCAGTACTATATCCAGACGTACGGTATCGGCATCATCCAGCTGTCGGAGACGACCAAGAACTACCTCAACGGCATCAACGACGTTATCAAGGCGCACATGCCCGGCGTCGACTTTGGCGCGTACGCAGGCTACGTCGACCCGCTCCTCGGCGACGACGCGCAAAGGCAGTATTTCGGCACGAACCTCCCGAAGCTGCAGGCTGTCAAGGCGGCAGTCGACCCGACCGAGGTCTTCTGGAACCCGCAGAGCATCAAGCCCAAGGCGTAGAATTCAAAACAACGACGACGACGAAACGTCTCCCCCTCCTCTCCTTTCTACTTTATTCCGTTCACGTAAATTATCCGACATTGGTTTTCAGGACGTGGAATATATCCCTTTGCTCCGTTGGAAGATGAAAGAAGCCACTAGTTGAACGTGCGCTCTCGCGTCAACTCTGCCGGTCGGGTTTGTAAGATACTCGCACGTGCAGCACTAGTACTGGATGCGGAAGATAGTGTCCAAATGCGAGGTGTTCATAAACTACGGGGATAATACTTTACAGAGTACATGGCAAGAAGAGGTAAGTAAGCAAATCGAGAGCACGACAGGCTAGAAGTACATCACAGGACACGCATATGATGCGTACACGAGAGAGACACCCCAAGCATGTACATAGAAGCAGAAGGTCGTGAGTAAGGTGCGGGTAGCCTAAGAGCCAGGATGGCATGGAACACAACGCAGGTTCCGCAAGATGTCCTGACCAGAGGCCATCAGACAGACGACGACAGCCCTCCCTTGAGGCCCATGGCCAGTGCGCGAGCACCGGCACCGGACGCGCCGTCCCAACCGACAAAGCGCTCGGATACAGCCTCGGCCCAGGCGCTGGTACTACTGCGCGTAGACTTCTTGCGGGCGTGGACGGTAATGAAGAGGACGCGCTTCATCTTCTTATTGTGGAAGAACCAATGCGAGCTCCAGAGCAGCGCGCCGTGCTGCTTGGACCTGGTGCGACGTATCGCGTCCCAAGGCGAGCCGGGCGCGTCGTCGCTGTCGAGTGGCGACCACTTGCCACTACGAGGTTTCTCGTCGAGCTCGAGGTCGAATGTCGCTTCGTCGTCTTCGCCAGACGAGTACTGGCTGGACGAGAGGTCCGAGTCCGAGTCGGCCGCATGCGGGTCGTTCTCCACGTCCGGCGCGTAGGAGAAGACCTCGCAGTCTGCGAGACCGATGATGTCATCTATCATCTTGTACAGCGCAGGGTGCGTCCCGGACATGGAGTTGGTGGCCCGGAGGCCGTTGGTGGGCGAGGAAGACGTGGGCAGCGAGGACGGGAAGAAGTCGCCGGAGGTGGGCGGGTACGACGAGTAACTGCGCGGCGCGACGTCGCCGACCGAGTTGGGTCGATTGCGCAGCTGCACAAGCGTCGCGGACAGCGCGTTGAGCACGGACGCGCCAGACTCCTCGCGGCTGAAGTTGTCGGGGCGCAAGTCCGAGAAGTCGTGGTCGGGGAAGCATGTGTTGAGCGTGGCAATGAGCAGATAGAGCGTCTTGCGCGACGAGTGCTTGTCCATGGGCCCGAAAGCGGTCGACTCGACCTCGAGCGGCGGCGAGACGCTGTGCGCGACGTCCTCGGCGTAGGAATGCTCGAGCGCCTTGAACAGCCGTTTCTCGTGCCGTATGGACTTGCACGAGTAGGCCTCGATGCGCGTGTGCACCGTGCACTCGGCAGAGTCGTGGGTGAGCGTCCGGGATAGGTGGCTAAGCTCGGGAAATTCGATGTACTTCATAGCAGCGGTGTGGTTAGAGACAAAGGGTGCGAGCGGACTAAGACAACATTCGGATTCAAACGTCACGGGGTCAAAACAAACAACGCTTCCCGCGTTCTATTCACAACCGTATGTACCCGGTCGTTCGACGCTCAAACCTGGTATTAAAATTATGCGACTGCTACTGCCTTGCTCTTGACGCGTCTCGAGCAACATGGTCTCGGTGAGAAATGCCCTCGTATGATCGAGGCACGTGCAGTGCTAGCCCCACCGCGACACAGACGACGTCAAGCGCACGTGCGAGGACGTCCGAGCCGTGTGCGGATGTACGATCCGAGGAGGATACTATCTGGAGTGCAGCAATGGCTGCCGTTCGCCATCAGGCATACGCCCAGAAGAGGAACCGTTGGCGCTGAGGCCCCAATGCCAAAGCATCCCCGCCGCGAAGCCAACGGCGTCGTTTCTGAACGCGAGGAGGCCGGCGACGGTGACCATCATAACAGCCCAACGGTCTCTCCTCTCGCTCTCATCTAGTACGCGTAACTTTGTCACGACATCGCCCGTCTCCTCCTCCCGCAAGTCACGTGCACCGACGTTGAGCGACTCGCCGACTTTGGCAAGCTCGATGCCCGCAGCGAGGACCATCAGGCCGAGGAGCGCTTTTGGGAAAGCCTCGAGCAGGCGCACGAGTCTGTCTCCTGCCGTTAGCGCGAGGACGATCTTGAACAGGCCAAGCAGCACGACGGACGACCCGCTCCGTGCGCCGAAACGGTGCTGTGCGGCCAGCCCGCCCGAGCCGTGGCATGCGGGCATCGCGCCGAACCAGCACCCGACGAGGTTCATCAAGGCCACGCTCGAGCCGATCGCTGTCACGCTCGGTGTCGGGACCTCTGGAAGCAGGTCCGCGCTCAGATGCGTGACGGCGATGATGGAGTTGAGAATTGTAAGTGGGAGCTGGCCGAGTGAGGCCGTCAGGAACGCGTGGATGAATGTCGCGCGCGATGGGAGTACGAGCGGGATACTTGGAAACAGTCGGACAGTGAGCGTGTCTTGCAGTCGAGCTCCCGCAAGCACAAGACCAAGCGTAAAGACAAGTAGCGCGTATGGGACTCTAGGTGCGCGCGTGCACAGCAGTAATGCGAGCGCAGCGCCAATTGCCCAGAGCAGATTGTCGAACGGCGAAGGCCCGGTCCATCCGAGCGGCTTGAGCATCTTCTCCCCTGCACTGAGTACGAGACTAAGGCCAGCACCAACTTGAATACCCTGACAGTGCAATGAGCACGATGCGTCCCTCACTCGAGTCAGCGCGCACCTTCACGACAGGAATGGGCACTACGCGAGCTGCCCAGCTCAGCAAGCCCGTAATGCTCATCACGCCGACCACAGCAGATACACCGAGCCCAGCAGCAGCAGTTTCCTCCATGCTGAAGTTGCGCGCAATCGCAATCGAAGCAATGGCCTTCATAGGCTGGACAGGTAGCGGGATGCCGAACATGACGCCAGTCAGAACGTTAGATACGCCCATGAACAGTAGAGATGAGGGCAGCGAGATGGAATGCGAGAGCGTCATGGCCGCGAGGAGAGGCAGCAGCGTGCCGAGGTCGCCCAGCGAACCTGAGAGCTCGCTGAGAGGCGATGTAAGTAGAACATTCCAATTGCGCTGGTTGAGCTTGCGTAGGCGAGTGAACTCTGACATGGCAAGAGAGAATGGACTTGCAGGCAGCAGAACGGGAACAAAAACGCGGTTCCGGCTCCGATGCTCAACGAGCAACCCGACTACCTCACCGCCGCCAGCACCCTCGCCGACGCCAACGATGTCCGTGTTTACGATCAACTCCTCCGCACCGTCGAGGCCGACCACGACGTTCAGCAACACCTCGACCTAGTCGGTCAGAACGTTGACCAAGGCATCCGGCATTGCGCGTCCATTGACCGTCTCCTGAACGCTATCAGCTCTGCGACGCACGCCAGGCTGAGAACGTCGCCTACCGACCTCTCCGGCACGTCGTTCGCGCACAGTGCTTGGCCCGCGCGTTCCGTCTGGGGACGTTGCGACAAGACCGCGCCCAGCGGCGATTTCATGCGCGTCGGTGTCAAGCCCGACCACGCCGCTTGGCTCGAGTCGGGTGACGAACCGTATACGACGAAGCAGTTTGCCTTCCAGTGGTCGTCCATAATCTCTTGCGGCGCGGTGACCACCGATCCCGAGAACATGGCCCAGGCGAAGAACAGTCTTTTCACCCTCCGTCACTACCGTCCCGACATGCATGTCGTCCACGGCTTTCACGTCTGCATAGGGACCAAGATGCTTCGTCTACTATCGGTCGACGCGCGCGGCTTGTACACTTCGCCGGAGATCGCGGTCAACAACCTCATCGCGTGGTTCACCCACGTATACCTCGTCTACCTCTCCCATGCCATACGCTACCGATACCTAGCCTCCCGCCGACTCAAGGCGATGATGAAGGAGGCTGTCACGTACAGCGTGCCGCTGCGATTTGAGTCCGGCGAAGAGCACATCGTGTTCAGTCCGTTCTTCGCAAAGGCGCCTCCCGGTAGCACCACCACCGTCGGCGCTGTGCTGCGGCTCGAACAGGACCTCTCTGTCGACAAGATACCTGCCACCGCTCTCCGCAAGGCTTGGGACCTTGAATGTCGCGGCATTCTCAAGCTCAGCTTCAGCCACCTCGGTGCGCCTGCTCGTGAGCTGCACATGTACGACGAGGTGCATAAAGATGGGTGGATGGATGGCGTCACACGCCATCGTTCTTGCTCCCTTGTACATCCGGCAAGAGAGCTGCCCGACCGCCAGAAACCAGACAAATCCGTGAAGCTCGAGCCGCTCTTCCTCGACAGCGTCGGCGATCCTCTGACAGAGTGCTCAACCGCGTTCGAGTTACTCAGTGCCATGGTCGATGCCCTTTACAGTAGGTGGAATTCCATTGCGATGTTGACCCACTGCTTCGACTAACGTTGTCTAACGCAGCGATGGAGGAGATGTACGTGGACGGAGAAGTCAAGCACCGCGATATCAGCCTTCGTAATTTCCTCGTCCACCCACGCCACCATGCGACCGCCAAGGAGCCCATCAAATCCAACCCTCAACACTGCATTGAGTGGATTCTGCGACGGTGGGTTCCTTGTCCGACCCGGCGGTACATGGAGCTGACGATGTCATTCAGCGCACAAGACCGCGCACACGCTGCCGATCCCCTGTCTGCGAGCCAGCCGCCGCCCGCCACGTTGCCCGAACCCAGACGCAAATGTCTGCTCACGGATTTGGGCAACGCTGCGACCGTGGCCGTCGAGAAGGAAATGATGGAAAAGGAGCATGCATTTGAGCGGACGGTGAGCCATTTGAATGTCCTGTCAAGTTGGGCTCAACGCCATCCAGGGAACACCTATGTTTATGGCCACCGAAGCGTTCGAGAAGCCAAACCGCACTTGGGAACGTCAGAGATGGGCACAGGATGTCATCGACGTCCTCTTTCGGGAGCTCGAGACGAAGCCGCTGTTCGACGAGGAGGCCGTCATGAACGATGCGTTCAGGCCAAGACCTACGCGCGAGGTAGTCTACGACAGAAAGCTTTTCACGGAGAGGCTTCTTGCCCTCGAGAGGATGTCCCTCGAGATGCTCAAACACAACCTGGATGAAATCAACGCTTCGGCCTCCGTTGCACGACCTCATCTCCCTTGGTTTGATGCGGACAGCTGCTTCTCGGGTGCGTCCGATCTCATGAGATGTGCTTTCAAGCTGCTAATGTGGGTCAGTTTTTTGGTATGTCTTCGTCAGGCTCGTCCCAAAAGCAGTCGAGGAGGACGACACGCATCGGACGATGAATCAGTTGGCCTCAGACTTTGTCACGAGGATGCATCGTGCAGACGGCGTCGAGAACCACCGCGCCGTGTTCCTGCCCGATCCCACCATGCTGCATGAGAAGCTCCAACCGCTCGGCAAGTACTTCAAACACATGGCGACGTACTTGTACAAGGTGCCGTGGTCCCTGTTCGACGCCGAAACTTTCCCTCCAGAGCACGCCTTCGTTGCTCTTCGCCGCATCGTCCTCAACTGCTTGTTAAGCCCGGACCCAAAGGTCCAGGAGGCTCTTCACGTCCAGCTATCCAACAAGCCGCGCGTCTGCCTCGTCGACCCCTTCCTCCCTAGCACGAGTCACCTCGAAGCGACCATGGACACGACGGCGTTCTCGAAACGCATTCCCGTGTCTGCAGGTTGGGAAAAACGCAAGCGCAACATCGGCGAGGTCGACGGCGCCAATGAAGATGAGCGTGACGAGCAGCGCTCCAAGCTCCAAGTCAACGCTAGTCCCAGCACTGCCGGAACGGTCTGCTTTGCTAAGGTCGAGTCGAACCCGCCCGATGCAGGTTGCACGATCAGGATGCAGATGGAAGCTTCTCGTCGCTGGGGCTCTGCCGTTGGGATCAAGAGGACGGTCACACTGGACACCGTCCAACACGAGCCAGCTGAGGGCCCGCCCGAGGACCATGTCATGACTGAAAACTCTTAACCGCAGTTGTACGAGCATCGTCGAGCTTTCCTTGCACTTGAACTGTCACCTCGCTATCATGTTTTGTAATTTATTCTTAATATATTCGTGTCTGTCCCCTTATAATTATATCGTCGGAAGCGTGGTAACTGGGAGAAATAGAGAAACGCCGTAAACTCCGCCACGCGTTTTCTGACTTCCTCTTCGACGCGATGAACATCCCCGGGCTTGAAGCAGGCCAGGCCGTCTACACGACTGATGAAGTAAGGTCTTATTACTCATGGTATCTTCTGGCTTATACTGTTTTCTAGTATGGTCGACCGTTCATTATCGTGCGCGAGCAGGGCAGGAAGACGCGTACGCACGGTGTCGATGCTGTTAAAGTACGCACCCACAAGCACCTTAGTCAACCAGAATACTTATTGTATTACAATCAGAAACATATAATGGTCGCGCGCGCGATCTCTAGTATCTTGCGCACATCGCTGGGTCCGCGCGGCCTCGACAAGATCCTAGTATCTCCAGACGGCGATATTACAGTTACAAATGACGGCGCGACTATCCTGGGCCAGATGGAAGTCGAGCATCAAATAGCCAAGCTCATGGTTGAGCTCTCCAAAAGCCAGGACGACGAGATTGGCGATGGTACAACCGGTGTCGTTGGTGCGTCGGTCAGCATTGCTTCAGCCACCTTCAGTCGTTCATTTCGACTCCTACAGTTCTCGCGGGCGCTCTGTTAGAACAGGCGGAATCGCTCATCGACCGTGGTATCCACCCTATTCGCATTGCGGACGGTTTCGAGCGCGCGTGCTCGATAGCAGTCTCCGAGCTCGATCGCATCTGCGACACGGTCCCTTTCTCTCAAACGGACACCGACAACCTCCTCATCTCGGCCATGACATCCCTTGGCAGCAAAATGTACGTTTATTTCTATCTTTGTGCGGGAACGCCAGGCCGTTCGAATGTTGCGAGGATGCGGTTTTACCAGCAACCCTCGCACCCAGCCGTGGGAGCTCTGTTTCACTGCGCGCGCGAGTCATATCGCTGCTGCGTGGTAAGAGCTGCTCCAAAGTCTAGGCGAGTGTCGCAACCCCGTGAGCTGACTCGCTCTGTCGAAACGTCTGCGACACTCGCCTACACTGTACTGTCGAGCAGGTCTCGCATCGCGCCGGGAATACGACTCGCACGCGCAGTGTCTGTGCCGTATCGGCTGGCGAGCTGCGAGCAGAATGCTTGTCACCCCCGGTCGTGTTGCCAGACGTCTCGCCGCCACGCACACGGATGAGTGTGGCTTGGGCATGCTGCTTTCCACTGTCGTACGTGTTTTGCGTGTTGCGTCCAGAGTGAGATTCAGCGATATACGCTCGAAGCCGTTTCCTCCTCTAGGAGTGACGCGCGACAGCAGTGCGCATGAATCGCATTGTGGTTCGCTCGTACAAACACGCTGACCCGGACACTCGTGGACCTTCACAACGACCGTGTGGTTGAATGCTGTATAGCTGACACGCGCCGCCCAGTGTCTCCAAAAACCAGCGTCAGTTTGCGCAAATGGCAGTCGACGCTGTCCTCGCGGTGGCCGATCTCGAGCGCCGCGACGTGCCGTTCGACCTCATCAAAGTGCTCGGTAAGGTCGGTGGCGCGCTCGGCGACTCGACAATCGTGCGCGGCGTCATCATCGACAAGGACATGTCGCACCCGCAGATGCCCCGTGAAGTCCATGACGCCAAGATCGCCATCCTCACCTGCCCGTTTGAACCCCCGCGACCGAAGACGAAGCATAAGCTCGACATCACGAGTGCAGACGAATACCGCAAATTGCGCGAGTACGAGCACAAGACGTTCGAGGACATGATCAAGCGCGTCAAGGACGCCGGCGCGAACCTCGTCATGTGCCAATGGGGCTTTGACGACGAGGCGAACCATTTACTCCTGCAGAACGAACTCCCCGCCGTGCGCTGGGTGGGTGGTCCGGAGATCGAGCTCGTAGCGATTGCGACGAACGGGCGTATCGTCCCTCGTTTCGAGGACCTTACGAAGGAGAAGCTCGGACACGCGGGTGTTGTGCGCGAGCTCACGTTCGGCACGACGCGCGACAAGATGCTCGTCGTCGAGGACTGCGCGAACTCGCGCGCCGTGACTGTCTTTGTGCGCGGTAGCAACAAGATGATCATCGACGAGGCGAAGCGCGCGCTGCACGATGCCATGTGTGTCGTTCGCAACCTTGTCGTCGACAACCGCATCGTGTACGGCGGTGGCGCGGCGGAAATCAGCTGCTCCATTGCTGTAGCCAAGGCTGCAGACGAGGTGCGTCTGCGAGTTCTTGACGCTGCATCTTAACTCATGCTCCGTAGATTCCGACAATCGAGCAGTACGCGATGCGCGCGTTTGCGGCAGCCCTGGACGCAATTCCGCTCGCGCTCGCCGAGAACAGCGGTCTGCCACCGATCGAGACGCTCGCGGAGGTCAAGAGCCGGCAGGTCACGGAGGGCAACTCGCGTCTGGGCATCGACTGCAGCGGCAAGGGCGAGAACGGTGCGCCTACCAGCCTCTTCCCGACTTGTGACTTACATGCGTCGCTGCAGACATGAGCAAGCAACACGTCAAGGATCCGTTGATCTCGAAGAGACAGCAGTACTTACTCGCGACCCAGCTTGTGCGTGCGGTGCTCAAGATCGGTAAGCGGTCCCATGTCTTTGTGACTTGTATACTGATACTTCGCGGTAGACGACGTGATTGTGGCCGGACAGGCGGACGAGTGATAGATTTACCGTACTTACTTACTTGCGTATGAATCAAATGGACGACGTGACCCATAACTCAACGGAAGGTTGAGCAGCATTCTAGATAATTAAGTCTTTAGCGGTCACTGCGGTGTTCCCTCCCTACAGATCTAATGCAGGAATCTTGACAACAGATTGACAATCCATCTTATTCTCCCTGGCCAGTGGAAGGCTTCAGGCTTGGTCGAAGAGGTAAACTTCGTGGCAGGCGTGCGGCGGAGTTTACACGCTTGTTCGCTCTCTCTTCTTGCCAACTCGCGAAAGCAGTCGCGCCTGCGCTGCCGCTTTTACCAAGATCTCAAGCCGCGTCGGGCACAGTCCCCGGTGGCCTAGATGCTGTCACATCCACCTCTGTGCAACGGGTCCGTCACCGGGAGATGTGCGCAAAGACCCAGCTGTAGAACTTGCACTCGAGCCGCACGTCTTCGCCACTCGGCCGTACTACGGCAGCTCTTCAGCCCGGAGCTCAAGCGCTCAATGTCAATTCTAAGATGCATTTAAGCGTCATACACGGCCTGAAGAGCCCTGCACTGCACAGAACGGGTACCCTATTCCGGTGGCTATTCTATGACCAGCACGCGGCGCCGTGCATGCCCTCGTGTTCATCGGCGATGTCTTGCCCGAAAACGTCTTGTCCGACGATGGTGGATCAACGGACTGTCCGTGGCCGTCAAGGTAGCGGTTGCTGTAAAATCCACCTTGAGAGCGCCTGCCCACCCACCGCTTCTGCAGATCTTCGGACCTTCATCCTCTCTTCGTGCAGCTCCATATCCTATGGGTTCCTCGTGGTCATCCGCACGCGACGCTTACGCCCGACGATTCGTCGACAGTACATTGTCCGCCATCCGCATCGGGCGGCTTACGGTTCTGCTTCAGGTGCCCGATACAGCAGAAGAAAAGCTCGTGTACGGGCAGCGCACCGGAGATGTGGACCCAGAGGTAGATGTGACGCTGTTC
Organism: Exidia glandulosa HHB12029; assembly: GCA_001632375.1. Classification (NCBI taxonomy): domain Eukaryota; kingdom Fungi; phylum Basidiomycota; class Agaricomycetes; order Auriculariales; family Exidiaceae; genus Exidia; species Exidia glandulosa. The sequence continues at coordinate 152,675 of KV425930.1, forward strand.
GTCAAGAGCAACAACCTGTGGTGGCGCCTTTGCAAGAACATGGACCTCGTGAGTCGCCACTGTCGAATGGCATAGGCCTGCTCTGAGTATGCCACAGGGACTGTCAGAGGCATATCTCAACGGCGAGGTGGAATGCAGCGACTGGGTCCGCCTGTTCACGGTTCGTCAGCCTACGGCATAAGCAGCACGGCATACCTCCCAGAGCGCTGACGGTGCCGCAACCAGATCTACATCCGGAACCGCGAGAACTTCTCCACAGGCGCCTTCGCTCTGCAAGTCGTACCGCTCATACAGAAATTGCTCTCCGCGGGGAACACCGTGTCGAGCGCAAAGCGCAACGCAATCGAGCACTACGACTCGTCCAATACGCTCTTCGAAGGCTTCCTCTCGGAGGATATGAACTACTCGTCGCCAATCTGGGAGCTGGGCAACGACGCGGAGACCCTCGAAGCCGCGCAAGCGCGCAAAGTGCAGGCGCTAATCCAGGAACTGAGCCTCGAGCCCTCTGACCACCTGCTGGACATCGGATGCGGATGGGGCAACCTCGCCATCGAGGCCGTCCGCGCGTCTGGCTGCCGAGTAACGGGCGTCACGTTGTCGAAGGAGCAGAAGCGGCTGGCGGAGGAGCGAATCGCGTCCGCGGGCTTTGAGGACAAGATTCGTATCCTGCTGTGCGACTACCGCGAGATCCCAGAGGTTCCGGGCGGGTACGACAAGGTCGTGTCGGTGGAAATGATAGAGCACGTTGGGCGCAAGCATTTTCCCGTCTTCTTCGGGACGATAAGCAGGCTGTTGAACCCGCAACGCGGCGTTATGGTTCTGCAGGCCATCATCTGCTCCAATGCGGTGCGTGTACAGTGCAGATGTGCTCGATCCCTGTCGCTGACGCGCCTCGCAGCAACACGACGCCAAGCTGAACCAACCCGAAGGATTCATTGACAAATACATCTTCCCAGGCGGTTACCTGGCTTCGACTCCTTACATACTCGAGACGATACACACGGGCTCGAAGGGCAAGTTGGCAGTACGAACTGTACGCTCTATTGGGCCGCATTATGCGAAGGCGTTGCGGATGTGGCGCGAGAAGTTCCTGCGGAACTGGGACGACCAGATCAAGCCGAAGCTCATGGCGGAGGGCAAGACGAACGACGCTGCGATGGAGTTCTTCAAGCGGAGATGGGAGGTACGTACTTTCAACCACTGTCGTACTCGAGCGCTGTGTTGACGCTCTGCAGTACTACTTCTCGTATTGCGAGTCCGGCTTCCGCACCGGTCTAATCGGTGATATCATCGTCACAGCAAGCCATGACGGCGCGCAGGAGTTATTAAGAGGAGTTCCACTCTGATGCTGAACCGCGCCCTCCTTCCCTGTTTACTGTAGCACTCCGTGGGCAGGCTCCGTGCGGGACGGGACCTTCCCAGTTGCGCCAATTCGAAATCGAGGTCTCCGCTGCACCGTGGGATCCATTCTGCGACAAATAGCGTGTCCTTCGACGTTCGGCGGTGCGCCACTTCTTGTGTTTGACATATAATAACGCTTTCGCGCCCTTCCTCTCATATGAGTGCGGACACCACAGCTGGTCGTGTCCGATCCGTATCTCCTCATCTGCGTCTCCAACAAGCCCGGGCAGACGTTGCCGCGCCGTCCCAGCGCTGCCTTCGGTGGCATACGAAGGCTCAATTCGCGGTCTCCTTCCGATAACCCATGTTGGTGGACAACGGCGCTTTAATATCGACGATCTTGATGGAACGTGCCTCTTATTTGTGGCCACCACGAAGATATGCAGGCAGAAATGGGCGACGTTGATGGAAGGAAAGTCTCCTGGCTTCTGCAAAACCTCTGCGGTCTGTCGACGTCGGGTACTCCCACATCATCGACTCAGACGTCACCCTGTCTCCGTAGCTCCTCTGCTGGGCGGTGAAGTGTGTTTACACATCCCGCGCAGTGCATGTTGTGCCTGGCTGTCGACAGCTTGCTCCTGTCTACAGGATACTCGCCGGCGTACACATCTTCGTGCCAGTGATTACGCGTCACACTACACCGCTGAGTGCGATTCTCGGCATCATTTGGGCTTCGAAACTGTGGCACTGGCATTTCCTGACTCTTGGCAGCGGTCATGGCAAGAGAGGGAATGCGTATACAGCATCTCTTTCCTGATCGATAACTCAAGTCTGAGGAAGGTCGCAGCGAAATAAGCGTGGATTCTGCGGATCGCGCGGGACCGGTACTACGCAGCTGACCAGCTCGCGTTCTTGTCAAGTTCGAACTTGCGTCAGACTGATAGTGGGAGAACGAGGTGCCGCTGTCCGTGATCTGGGAACTCCCGCTCACACGATTTGTTGACCATCTTCCGTCGGGTTCCATCTGACGACTTGCAGAACTGGGTTCGCGATCTGTCCGAGTCGAGTGGCGGGACCGTGCGACTCCGCCCCTTATCTCCTTCCCACAACGCCCGTCGGAATCCCACATCAGGACTGCGAGGAGCTGTCCTAGATGACAGGTCTTCGATATGCGCGGCTATATAGCTGGGGACATAACCTTGGGTCGCCGGATCCCAAGGTCTTTCAACTGACCCCACACGATGGCTGACGTCTCCGATGAGAACCTGCTCAACCTCAACATCTGCGCGATCATCCTCGCAGCTCTCTGCGGACTCTTTGGTATGATTATATTGTTCCAAGTGATATTCTGCTGACCAAAGACTTAGGAGTGTACTTTATCCTCTTCCTCATCACGGTATGGTCGACGTATCGACACAAGACGAGTTCTTCCCGTCGTCTGCGAGTCGTGACGATAGTGCTGTGAGTGACGGTTTATTGGAAGGAGAATTCCTTCGTGCTGACCAGCGGCAGTTTCGTCACACTCCTCATTCACTTCATAACTCGGGCTCTGCAATTCGCTCGCTCCCGTAACGTGAATCCTCCGGACAACGAACTGTATAAGTGGTCCATCCCGCTTCTCGTGGTCGGGAAGTGCGCGCACCTCCTCTTTGTCTCGTTTGATCTTTGACTCACGGGGTTGCCAGTGTCACGACTACGTTCGCCGGATTATGCTCAGACGGGCTGCTCGCATGGCGCTTCTACATTATCTTCGAGAGGCAGGCGTGGGCAAAGGTACGTGCTCTGACTGTACCCGTACAATCTGACAGGCATTGTATTGATCTCACCCTTAGTGGATCCCAAGCACGTTTGTCGTGATCAACGCCCGTACGTCTTTTCCCGTCCTACCCTCACACGCTCTAATTAATATTATGACCATCACTAGTCCTGTGCTGGTCTGCGGACGCCCAGCACCTTGCGATCTATCACCACCAGGAGCTGTACGAGGACGTCCTCCTTGACGTGACGCTGAAGATCACCGTGGCCTGGGGTTGGCTCATGTTCGCCATCAACACAACGCTCACGGGGCTGATCCTATGGAAGATTTTGTGCGCCCAAGCCCAAGTTTGAGTCTCCCTTCGCCGCTCACGCTCACGGGACCTGTACTGTATAGGTCCGTGTCCCGCGGAGTGTCAGACAGCAGCAAGTCGCGGCTGCAGACGACCGTCGTGGTCCGCGCGCTGATTGAGAGTGCAACTGTCACCTGGATCGGTCTGCTCATCTATGAGATTGCGAGCCTTGCTCCGACTGGGGGTATCACAGTCAGTGAACTTGCCTACGCTTCAGGTGGTTGGCGGTGACTTACGAATTTGTGTGTCGCTCCAGACGAACTACGACGTCGGTTATGTCATGGCCTCTATCCTCCCCGTGTTCTTCGTGAGTGCTCACCTCGCTTCAAGTTCTCGGGCAACCTAACCTAACACTATCTACCATAGGGAATCTCGCAAACCCTGATTACGTTCCGCCTTGGCGTCACGAAGGAGCTCAGTCAACAGACGGCGAGCACATCGGCATCGGGAACACGATCCTCGAACGTTCAGTGGGCGCATAGCAATAGCGACACCACGAGCGGGACGGCCGTGCTGCACATTCACAGCCCACGGAAGACTACTCACGATCACGATGGAAGCGACTTTGAACTCGGCGACCTGCAACGTCGTTCAAGCGTCGAGAAGATGCACGTGGCGTGAACTGAACTATTTAACTGACGCTCTGGATGGCCTTTGTTGTATCATGTAGAGTAGTATGTATGAGAGATTTTCGTGTTGGAGCTCGGACGCCAGGCTGGTAATACGGCAAGAAATGCGTTGCATTGAACGGAAGAGGGGACGGGGGACGGTAATGGATACAGCATCAAGCTCGAACCACAGGGCCAAGAGACAAGAGACAAGGTACTTATGTATGAACATTTTTGGTATGCGTAACTGAGAACCAGGAGCGGAGGGGGGATGCGGACGATATAATTATAGATGTGCGACGAAAGAACCACTGGAGGTCAAAGTCAGCCTTCAGTTCGATTCGAGGAAGCGACAGGTGGTGCACGTACAACCAGTGATGAGGAGAAAAAACCGAGAAACCGTGAAGGGAAGAGCCGTGAAATGCCGAACGAAGCAACTTGAAGAATGAACTAAAATGAGAACTGTGCGATGCCAGATGGTATGCCCGTGAAGTCCAAAGGATTACTTCTTCGGCTGAACAACACTCTCTCGTCAGCACCTACGCTTACAAAACGGACATTGAGGAGACGACGTACGGGCGTGACCATCTGGATCTGGCCAGACATAACGAAATGTTGCGGCGGGAGCGGGGCAGGGTAGGATCCCTGCGGCGAACCGTTCGGCGATCCGGAGTTATACTTCATATCGAATGTACTGGTGGGGGTGGCGTGGGGGTGCGTAATAGGTCTGGCGCTTCGTGAACGAGCGGCCCGTGTATATGGGACGAGGGCGGCTTGTGAGCGTGGACAGTGCGGTGTGTGAGGAGGCACCCGGCGGGATGTTCGCTGCAGCTTTTATACAACGCGCACAGTGACCGCCACCGCGACCACCCGGATCGGGAGCACAACGGTTGCTGAATCGAGAACAACGAACGGCAGGAGCGTGCCACGTGGTGGCTGTGTCCGAGAAGCAGAAGCACCGCGAAAAAACAACGCGTTGGGAAGGAAAACAACGAATGGTGACGTCCTTGATAGAGGAATGCGCAGCGCAGGACGTGCCTATCTGGAGAAGCCCGCCCAGGTCCAGGACCCATGCGCGCAGGGTCACAGATCGGGCGAACGTGCCACCGCCGGATGCCCGAGGAATGACAGAACCACAGTGGTTGGTGGAAAGGTAGAATGGGGATGAGAGAACCAATGTTGCGATTGCCTGCTTGCCGTGGCAACAAGACATGTGAGTGGCAATTGGGCGTATTGTGCGCGCAGGAATAATATAGTACATGCATCACGGGTGATCCGTGCTTCAACTTGCTGCTGGGGGTGTAGGTGGTGACGCTTTCGAGGACGCCTTGACATGCTCGTAGTCGGCCCATCCGAGCGACTTTTGCACGACGGCTTCGCTCGCGTCCGGTTCGAGGTGACCGCGTTGATTTCGTCGCGCCCTGTACAACAAAGCACGGTGAGCCACGAGCACACACTCAGAGATAGGGGACTGTACTTGAAGAAGGTATACGACAAGACGATGTCGTTGACGTCGCGCATGAGTGGATCCTCCAAGAAGTCCTTGTCGATGAAGAAGAACAGCGGCAAGTCGACCTCCTCGCCCGCAAGTAGCTTCTGCTCCTCGAAACAGAAACACTCAACCTTGGCAAAGTACGGTGCAGCTTTGGCGGGGGCGACGCTGTATGTAGCGATGCCGATGATGTCCTCGTCGCCCTTATTGCGCGCGCTGTAGAACGCGAGCGCGGTCTGTCCGGGGACGACGTAGACGAACTTTTGCTGGGGAAAGAAGCCCCAGGGCAGCGCGTCTGACTTGTCGGCGTTGAAGTTGACTTTGATGCGTCGTACGCCCTCAGCTTCGCTCGCGGGGACGAGACGCTCTGGCGCGAACTTGCCGGTGCCCGTCTGCGGTGTGCCTGCGAAGCCTGTTGCTGCGCAGAATGCACGGTAGAGGGGAGACGAGGCGTATGTGAGCCCTATGAGGCCTATTATCTGAAGTCCAAGTTAATTACAAGCTGGAACTTGCAGCGGTCTGCTTACTGCAGCGGACGAGTACATGAGCAGCGCGCGGTTACGGGCAGCGTAGACGCGTCGTCGGCCAGCCATTATCTCTGCCTGCGACAGTCTGGACGATGGCGGGGGAGGTTCTGAGGCCGTGCTCATCGTCCGCCGTTGCCGCAGACATGTCGGTGGCCGCGAACGAAAGTGAACCTGGAGTATAATGGGCTATAATCTGGAATACAACAGAAATATACTTACGAGGGACGGCGGCGGTCGTGTGCTGGACAGGGCGCGGCGAGCGCAGGCGGCGTTGAGCATGGGTGAAAGAGCGCGGCCGGAGATTCGGCGCGGCGACGGCCAGGCTCTCCCCCGTACCACGACCATGTCCTCATCGTCGACCCCAACGCCGAGCTCGAGCTCCAAGGCCGGCGCGGCAGACACCAGTACGGCAGATATTGAAAAGCTCTTGTCCCGAGAAGCAACTGCTTTCCAGCGCGAGTCAGAGGTTGAACGCATCTTCGCGGCCTTCAAGCTCAAGTAAGTAAGCCTTACTTTCCGTGTTAACTTTTGTTAACCCCGTTGTACTTAGCCCGTACGAAATACTAGATCTCGATCAAGTCAGCACTCCAGGTATGTGGTCTACAAATCGAATCATCGAGCCAGCGCTGACCGGGGCTCGCACCAGAGGAGATCAAGAAGCAATACCGCAAGCTCTCGCTCTTCATCCACCCGGACAAGTGCTCCCACGCCCGCGCACCAGAGGCCTTTGACCTGCTCAAGAAGGCTGAGCAGGAGCTCTCGGACGAGAACAAACGCGAGGAGCTCGACGCGCTCATCACCACCGCCCGCCGCGACCTCTTCAAATCCCACAATATTCCGCCCACCACTCCCAACCACGACTACCGCGTCCAGAGTCTCGTTCCGCCCTACAAGACCCAGATGCGCCTGCGCGTCAAGGAGATGCTAATCGACGAGGAAGTGCGGAGGAGAAAGTACGTATACCCGTCCTATAGTCTGGCGTCCACCTGATTACCTTGCGCAGGGCTATTAAGAACAACCTTGCAAACGAGGGTTTCGAAGCTGCAAAGAAGGAAGAGGAGGTTCAGCAACGCAAACGCAAGGCCGAAGACGACAAGAACTGGGAAGGTCTGTTAACGTTGTAGTCCAACCGACTCTAGACGTCAATCGCTGACCCTCTCATCTCATATCCATAGAGAACCGCGAGACGCGCGTGAACAGTTGGCGCTCCTTTGCCAGCGGCTCCAGCACTGCAAAGAAGCAGAAGACCGACGGCAAGAAGAAGAAAAAGTCTGCGATTCTGGGGTGAAAACGACCTGACCTGTACGTGTAGTCTTAGAAGCTCTCCGATCTGCGTTTTCTCATCTTGTATAATCCCAAATCGCTCTCTCACGCGCAACACATCTTGCTGCTCTGGGCTTTTGCTCTCCCGCTCATTTCATTCCCGCTCGCTGCAGCTTCCACATCTCCAGACACGGGCGGTGTGCGCAATCGACCTCAAGACACTGCGTTATGTTTATACCTGGTGTTCGAGGAAAGCGTCTATTGCGTGCGCCGTATCCTGAGTTCTCTGTCGGTCGTGTTCGACGTTCGTCATCGGCACCTAAGCTCCCGCAAAGCATCGTTGTCCGCACACAACGATGCTTTGCTAACGGTCCGTAGTAAGGAAGCTGTCCGTTGCGCCTGCATTGCTTTCTCACGTTTCTCGCAGTCCTCGGCATGCGTATACGCGTCCCTCCGGCTGTCGGCATCCGCTGGACACTGGGCGCGCCCAATCCGGTACCGAAACCCCACGCTTTCCCAGGCACGCGCCCCACTCTCGGTACCGAAGTTGATATATCCCGCCGCGCCGCGAACGCGAATCCCTCTCTGCCCCTGAATGGAGGATCCGGGATGACACGAGAGATGTGGTGTAAGCCCCACCTCGGCGCGAATGTATAAAATGGGGAGGATTTATCATTCCCAATCGATCCCATTCCACCCTCGACACGAACCCTGCAAGCACACCAGAGCCCAAAACACACACAGTACTAATACTGCAAGATGGCAAAAGAGAGCATGTTCACGCCCGCTGCTGAGCCGCCTACTCTTCTGTACGTCGCGCGTCTCTCTTTCCCTTGCGTTGTGCTGAACGCGTTGTCAATTGTAGGGGTCGATACAGGAACCTGAGCGAGCTCGCGGGCGTGCACGTTTCGCCTATCTGTCTCGGCGCGATGTCCATCGGCGACAAGTGGCACAAGCTCGGCTTTGCGTACATGGACAAGGAGCAGTCGTTCAAGCTTCTTGACGCATACTACCAGGCGGGCGGGAACTTCATCGACACTGCGAACAACTAGTGCGTGCGCTGGAGATTGTTTTTGCGCGTCGTTCTGACTGTATGCTTTGTACTTAGCCAGGACGAATCGTCTGAAGAGTTCCTTGGCGAGTGGATGGAGAGCCGCAAGAATAGGAACCATATTGTCATTGCGACCAAGGTACGTCAGTCTCCTCTTCGATTGCATATGTACGACGACTAACATTTTGTGTCTACGTCTACAGTATTCCACGGACTACAAGCGCGCAGACTCGAACGTGCCTCCGTACGCGCGCATCAACTACGCGGGCAACAACGCCAAGGCGATGCACATCTCCGTGCACGACTCCCTCCGCAAGTTGCGCACGGACTACATCGATATCCTCTACGTGCACTGGTGGGGCTACGACACCTCGATCCCAGAAGTCATGGGCCGTCTGCACGACCTCGTCGCGTCCGGAAAGGTTCTCTACCTCGGCGTGAGCGACGCGCCCGCGTGGATCGTGTCGCAGGCGAACCAGTGGGCCTCGGACCATGGCAAGACGCCGTTCTCGGTATACCAGGGCGCGTGGAACGTCATGGACCGCGCGTTCGAGCGCGATATCATCCCTATGGCGCGGCAGTGGGGCATGGCGCTTGCGCCGTGGAATGTCCTAGCTGCGGGCAAGCTCCGCACTGACGCGGAGGAGGAGCGTCGTCGAACGAGCGGCGAGGGCGGACGCGATACGTATGGCGCGGGATGGGAGCGGACGCCGGAGCAGAGGAAGGTGTGTCAGGCCCTTGAGCAGGTTGCGAAGGAGGTCGGAGGGTACAGCATCACTGCTGTTGCCATCGCGTACCTCATGCACAAGACGCCCTACGTCTTTCCTATCGTCGGTGGGCGTAAGGTGGAGCATCTTATGGACAACATCGACGCGCTCAAGATCAGCCTTACGCCGGAGCAGATCAAGTTCATCGAGGGTATCGTACCGTTCGACTTGGGCTTCCCTCACAGCATCATCGTAAGTGGCACCTCGTGTCATAACTCGCCGCTAACTCTGTACAGGGCACCGGCAGGGACAACGTCATCGTATACAACTTCAGTGCGAAGACGGATAAAGTCCATTATACGGCGCCTATTCATCACTGAACCACATGTTGATAACGAGCCTCCAGCATGCCATTTCCATTCCTTCCAAATCTTGTTAACAACATACACCGTTCTCCGTCAGGAACTAAATGAGAGTTGACCCCCAGTCAAACGTTGACATCTTGGGTCCGACTAGAGCACCCGTATCTTCGTCTCTGCCACCCTCGTTCTCAGAGCTTCAAAGAGCGCCGTAGTTAATGGAAACCGACGCGTCGTCAGCTGGTGGCCAATCGCAGAGAATCAAGCGTCAGTGGGTGGGCTTCGCGCCTCTTCCTCCCGGTGTGTGGCACTTCTTGCGACTTCTCGTCTCGACGACCAACTGACTTTGGTGCTACAAGGCGTCACGTTCTGGGATGTCCTTAGTGGGAAATATAGAGATGACGGAATCCTCCAGATGGACGAGGACACTCTTCGCCTTTATCTCAATGGCAACGTCGAGGAGAGCAACCTCGTCACCGCACCGGGAATCGCTGCGGTACCCGACGCAACGAGTGTACCACTTCAACACGCTGTAGTAGCGATCCCATCGAAACCTACTAAGCGACTCATCAAAATACGATGCCAGTGGGGCGCGATCCTTGGCCGAGATATCCGCCAGAGCCTAGCAATACTTTTTGACCCTTCGGCAACCCTCAGCGATCTCAGGGTGGAAGTGGGCATACGACTTGCTGCTACCAGTACCCATTCAAGGTTGGAATACGCGTTCAGACTGCCGGATGGCATGGCGCTGGACGACAAAGAACAGATCCAGGATGTGTTACGACCTGAAGAAGTCCTGTATATCCGCATACAGTAATTGACAAGAGATTCTAAAGGAGCTCCTCCCGGTCTGTGCACAGAGAACCACGACAAGTCAGCCCTCCTCTGCTCATGTGAATGCTTCAAGCTCCTTCGTCCTGCCGTCTCGACCGCGATAATCGCTATGACCGTTCTGGCTCCCGCTCCCACTCCCTCGCCCTCGTCCACGCCCACGCCCACCGCGAGCTCGCGGCTGACCGTGCTGAATTCGCCCACGCCCACGCTGTCCACGATGGTCAGATCCCGTAGAAGATGACCAGCTGCTCTCAACATCAGCGCCGCTCGTGCTGAAAGATCCATCGGCGAACGCAGTGTGTTGATCGTGCGACGAAGAGGCACCATTACCAGACGATGACCAGTCCAGTTCAACACCTCCTGGTTGGGACCAATCCAACTCCACACCTCCGGGCTGCGACCAGTCGCTGTCGTCCACTGCCGCTGGTGTGGAACGCTGCTGAACCTTCCCTCGCACGGGCTTGGACTTCGCCTTCTTCCCGCCTCTTCCCCTGGCTGATGCACGAGGAGAAGGGACAGACCAATCATCGTCGCGAACGGTCGTGGCATGCGGCTCAAGCCCAGGCGGAACTGACCAATCGCCCAGCTCAACGGGCTCTCCGCTCGACCAGTCGACGTATCCCTCTGTCACGTTTCCACCCCAGTCGTTCGCGTTAACGTTTGAGTCCTCGGACGACGACGGCACGCTGCGTTCGATGACCTCGGGGTCTTCGCCTGGTTCGAGGCTGCCATTCTTGATGCGCCGCGCGCCAACCCATGCGTCCATGCCCCATTCGTGAGCCATACGACCAACGAGCGTGTCCCACGCGCGCGACGTCAAGAAGCGTTGGTTTGATACAATGATGAGGCCAGCCTGACAGCGCGAGAGCATGACGTTCGTTCGGCGTGCGTTCCGCAGGAAGCCAATACCCTCCGTGCGTACGACAGTGACTATAATGAAGGGAGCCTCGTTGCCTGATATCAAGTTATTAGCATATAGACGTTTGCCGACAAACGGATAGTACCTTGGAAGGAGTCGACATTGAACACCTTCTCGGGCCATGGTAGTCCGGACCGCTTGAGGGCCATCTCGACTTCGGCGCGCTGCGCGTCGTACGGCGTGATGATACGATAGTCTTTCTCTTCCGCGTGTAGTATGCGCGCAACGTCGATAGCCGCTTCGCATTCCTCGATGTTCTGTCCTAGCCGTCAAAACAAGAACACCCTAAAAGAAAAAAACTACAACGAAAAACCAAACGGTACCCCCCCTCTCCTCCGCCCCCAAGCAAAACGCCAACAAACCAAAAGCCGCCAGCCAACCAACCGGCGGGTCAAAACCCAAGCGGCCCTTGGAAAACTGGATCCAAAAGAAACGCCCCAAGAGGAATGGCAAGCCAGCCGCCCAAGGTTCCTGGAAAGCAAAATACAGGCTAAGAGATGCATCGACTGACACTGAGTGTTCAGAAACACAGCCCGCTTTCTAAGGTTGCCGATCTCGAACACGCTTTGCAGTCCGCGTATGTCGTCCTGGCCAAACGGAGCCACTGGTGCACGAAGTATGAGTAACTGTAACTACTGCGGGACGAACCGACGTACACTGCATGTCGTCGCCAACAAATACAAGCTTGCGGACGGTCTCCGAATACTGGCAAAGGACAGGTACGAAGTCGCCCAACTCGATTTGACTGGCCTCGTCAATGATAAGGGTCTCAATCGGAACGATGTTGGAGAAGATAGGGAGGTTGGGATGCGAGAGCATGCTGAGCGTGCACAGGATAACGCGGACACCACCGAGCTTCTCCGCCGCCTCGTCCGATTTCTTGGGAAAGTCCTTCGAGCAGATCATATGGTCGTGCACTTGAAGATACAGGTGCTCGTGCCAGTCGAAGAAGAACTCGTTTGATACGAGGAGGCGGAAGTCTGTGAAGTTCATTTTGACGAGCCTGCGGCGACATCAAAAGACTAAACGATGTGCGGACGAGAGCAGTGCGTACTTGCGAGCGATGTTCTTGACGGCAACGTTGGACTGCGCAGCGAGCCACACGTAGCGCGGTTGCTCGATGGTTGCGGAAGCCATGATGGCCTGTACGCAAGCTCCAATGACGCTCGTCTTACCTGACGACGTGTCAGTACATGAAGGATGGAACCATCCCCAACTCAGCACACCTGAACCCGGAGGACCGACAATGATCTGCACATCTACCTCTCCCTTCAGCGGGTCACGCAGAATGGTGTTCACCGCCTGCTTCTGGGAGTCGTTGAGAGGGATCGTGATGGCATCCTCGGGAATAGCGCGCGGCCTAGACGTCGTTCGAAAGGATGGAAACCATATTGCGCGAAACGTCTTCAGACGAGTGAGATTGATAGCACCCTCCAGCGCTTTGACGAGGATAGCGTCCTTGGATCGCTCCGCCTGCGTCAACGCGTCCTTACCGACAGTGTGCACACCCTGTATGGCGCTGACGGTCGTGCCTTCGGGGAGTGCGATAATGGCTGTACGGCCGGTGACTTTGGTGACCACACCCTCGATAATGGCGCCGGTGTCGTCTGTGATCTGAACGACCTGGCGCTCGCCCGGACGCAGACGCGTACTGAAGCGCTCGCTCGCCACGCGCAGCATGTCGCCCTTCTCGTTCAGCGTCCATTCGTCCGCGATCTCGTTCTTGACCATTTTCGGCTTCTTCGCGTCCAGCAGCACCGCGTCGCGGTGAATCTTGGCGATCGTCTTGAGATCCTGCGGCGAGTGAGCAAGTGCGTCGCGACGGACGGGACGCGCTTCACGTTCAGCGGGAGCCGGACGGTCGACATCTTGCGCCCCTCGGGGAGCTGCAGGCCCGTGAGCCCCATCGTTGAAGACACGCAACATGCCCACGCCCGAAGCGCGGACCGTTCTGGCGTGTCCTCTAGCAGTTGGGCGTCGCTCGCGCAACACGCGTGGCGGAGCCAATGGGAAGGGAGGGTCCCCGCCGCCTCCCGCCGCCGAGCGAGACGACGCG